>JSYX01000377.1:0-33979 GCA_000787465.1 Thermomucor indicae-seudaticae
CTATCCCCAGCACGATGAAGTTTATAAGATTACCCAGGCCTTCCCAAATCTGGAGATTTTGAATGTCAGTTAGGGGTCAGCGCGGAAAGTTGTCAAAAATTGCTTTTCTGGTGACCGCGATTCAAAAACAGGGGCCACAATCCTATTGCACGATCAATCATGTCATGCAACAACGCCAGTTCACCCCGTTAAACGTGTCCGTTCCCCTCGTCTCCTCCGCGATTGCACAAGAAATACTGCAGCAAATCGCTGGTCGTTTGAAACGCTTCGATTCGCATACCACATGTCGCTTCGTGTTTGGAACAAATCGTCTGCACCAAAAGCGACGGCTATCACTACTTCTACTGCATCAAACGTCCTTCATTCAACTGCCTTACCGTTTCCACCCGCTGGAGTACGATTCACATTCCACCGGAAGACATGCGTAATACAGTACCGCGTCCAGCCTCTGCAGCCAACTTTTTCCACTCCGGCGAAGCGAACGTATAATCAAGAAGATCGCGTAAACCTTGACTTGATCATGACCAAGAGCGAGTTTATCAAGGAATCGTGAATAAACAACGTCGTCAAGGGTCGTCGAAATCCTACTTTGTCGAATAAGAATAACCTTACGCCTAGAGTTTTGGAGGTTGCGCAAGCCGTCAGTGCGCAAGACTGCCAAGGAGAGATCCTTATGGCAAAGAAGACTTGACGAAGAAGAAGGGCTCTCAGGGCCTTAATAAATTTGTCTCGTTCAAGACCATTCTTCGTCTCAAGTCACCGTCGATTTTGTCTCAAATATTTCTCTCAAATATTTCTAAGATCGTCCCATAAATCCTAAGAAAGTCCAGGCAAATAGGTCGCTAGTCTCTCCTGAGAACATCTCAAAATTCTTGGTTAGAATTTCTTGAACTGTACATAGCTCTGTATTCAAGACCCTGTTTGGACAGCCATTGAAAGCAGCAAAGAAAATTTCGGGATGGAAGCCACTTGCGAATTTGTTTCCTCCGCTCAATTTTCGTGTTTTGGTCCCTTCTTCATTCACGCCCAAGGATGTACCAAGACAACTTTGAAGAGGACGATCTTGTTGCCGAGGTTGAGCTTGTTGCTCAAGTTCGGTATTCGCAGAGTGCCGATCTCGATGATGGCTTTGACACCGAAGGTACTTTCTTTCACACAGCCGAGACAGAAAGAACAACACCCGTATTGAATCCGACAGTGTAGTTGTCTCGGCTCAACAACCCAGTGCTGTCCAGATTCCCGATGGCGTACGCAACTTTATCTTGTACTTTTACCGCAATGTCCTGGACAACAATGTCTATGAACTCCACAACATTTACGACAGCTCATTCAATAAGTTGACCGACAAGTACTATACGAAGCAGCCTTGGCCGGAAGCTGAAGTCATTGCTCCTCTTGTGAATGATGGTATATTGTCGTTTCTTTCCTTCTTTTTCTTGCGGCGTTGTTACTAAAACAAGCTTCGTAACGTAGATCAGGTCTTTTTGACTCTTTACCGTGAACTCTACTATCGCCACATTTATGCCCGTTTAACGCCTACCCTCGAGCATCGTTTCCGGTCCTACGAAAACTATTGCGATCTTTTCAACTATATCTTGAGTCAGTAAAAATATGACCGGTTCCTGCACGACGTGACGAACTGAACATTTTCTTCTTGTTCTATAGACTCGGACGGTCCAGTCAACCTGGAACTGCCAAACCAATGGTTGTGGGATATCATTGACGAATTCATTTACCAGTTCCAATCATTCAGCAACTATCGCGATCGCTTAAAGAACAAGTCAGACGAGGAAATTGCCTCGTTGCGGGAAAACGAACAAATCTGGAGTACCTACAGCGTTCTGAATGTCCTCTACTCGTTTATTCAAAAGTCACGCATTAATGAACAGTTGCTTGTGAGCAAGAATGGTGGTGACATGATGTAAGCTCTATTTTTTACGCGCTGTTGTTATTCAGCAATGCTGATGATTGGATGTTCAGGGAAGCCGCAGGCGAGTACGGTGCTCGGCCGCTGTACAAGATGCTCGGCTATTTCTCCATCATTGGACTACTTCGTGTTCACTGCTTGCTCGGTGACTATGTTTTGGCACTCAAGATGATGGACAATATTGTACTGAACAAGAAGGTAAAGAAAGAAATGTGTATAAACTTGAAAAGGGGATGCTAAAGCATTATACCAGGCATTGTTCGCTCGCGTCACGGCTTGCCATGTTACTACCTACTACTATGTTGGCTTCGCTTATATGATGATGCGTCGATACGCCGATGCCATCAATGCCTTTTCAACCATCCTTTCTTTCATTCAAAAGACCAAACAATACCACTCTCGATCGTACCAATTTGATCAGGTATGCGCCACAAGACTTGATTCATATAACCAGACTCGATAATAACTGTCATTATTACTGCCAGATTGCTAAAAAGGGCGACCAAATGTATGCTTTGCTGGCCATGTGCATTGCTTTGTGTCCCACGCGTCTGGACGAAAACATTCATTCACAGTTGCGTGAAAAATACGGCGAACAGATCTCCAAGATGCAAAGAGGGTAGGTTAAAAGTGTCTCGCATTAAGTATCAGCGTTTTTTGATTAACAAGGACCCATATAGTGAGGAAGGTTTGCCCGTGTTTGAAGAACTGTTCCAATATGCCTGCCCGAAATTCATTGCGGCGACGGGTTATCTTAACACTGCACCCGGCACTCCACGTGTGGTACAGTATAGACATCCCTTTAGAAGGTGGATGGTGATTCTTATATTTTATGCGTAGGATGCCCATACGAATCACGTCAAGATCTTCATGTCGGATATCCGGAATCAAATCATGCTCCCCACGCTTCGATCTTTCATGAAACTTTACACAAGCATGGGCATCGAAAAGCTGGCCAAGTTCCTAGAAATGGATAAGGAAGAGCTCAAGATGCATCTATTAGTGTTCAAGCAAAAATCACGGCAATACAGGTGGACAAGTGGCGACCTGTTACAAGGCGAATATCTCCCGACATCAGATCTGGACTTCTGTCTTAAGCAAGACGTGGTACACATTGCAGAGAGCAAAGTTGGCCGCCGTTATGCAGATTGGTTCTTGCGTAACATTAACCGATGCGAGGACATTGTAGCAAACTTGGAACAAAAGGCGTAAATAAACGATTTAAAGCGTTGAATGGTATATTATTGCAACAGGTCAGCAAAGTAATCTTCAAATTCTTCTTCCTTGGTCTTTTCCTCCTTGCTCTCGATCGGTCTGCTCCAAATGGACGAAGCTTCTGCTTCCTTATCTTTCTCCTCTTCCGCTTCTTCTTCTTCTGCTTCAGACGATTGTGATCGTCTGTCCTCTTCTTCATAATCCCTACTACTACTGCTACTACGACGACTTCGCTTTCGTCTCTTGCGTTCTTGCTTTTTGTGTGCCTTGGCAGCTCTCTTACGCGCCTTGTAATTCAATTTTGCCGAACAATCCGGGCATAGTCGCACTTTGACCAACTCGTTCTTTTTCTGACCTTCTTCCACATAGCCAAAGTTTACTTCCCAGCTTTTTAAAGATTTAGTGGAATCACATCGTGTCGAGGCACAAACAAATTGGCCTTATATGGATCAATACTCCCTGTCTCTCCGTCCTCTCTCTCTATCTCTCCTTGTTACCTTTTCCTGAGATCACCTCACTTTCAGTGCGCCAACGGAGTGCGATTCTGCCTTCCTTGTAGTACTTTAATTCACAGAGCGCATATTCTTTAAACAGTTTGTCGTAGTATTTCTTGGCAACCCGTTGTTCCCATGTTGCTTCCTTGTCGTCTTCGGCAGGAGATCGAACGAACCTTTACGTGTATCTTGGTTAATAAACAAGTAGAATCAGGACATTGTTTTCAATGGCTAACCTGTGGTGTTCACGGATAATGTCATATTCGGTTTTGTATGAAGACGGTATATTGGGTGTTGACGGGGGTTTGCCGCCATAATACAGGACGTAATCACGGATCAGCTTCTTGTGGCGAGTGTACTGCCACAGAAAGCATTATCAATGTCGCATTTATCTCACGTTATGGAATGACAAACCTACTTACTGCGTCCACGCCATGTAAATCATTGCGAAACATTGATTTGCTGGTAGCCATTTAAAAGTGAACCGAAAAGAAGGAGTGGGGTTTCAAAAAGAGCAGAGAGGAGGAGAAAGGGCAAACACTGGGCCAATGCTATGGAACTTTCTTTGCGCGACCACGTCGGGCAACTGTTAACAGAATATGCCAACCTCGTCCATCAATTCCTTCAGTCACTGACGACCATTGCTGAAAGCACCACGATTGATGAACCGTCGGGTAGTTCTTCTCCTGATCAATTGATCCAACGCATTGTCGATCTCGATGTAAACTTGCAGAGTGCTCTTGAAAAGAGTTGGTGTCGTAAATGTGATCTGCAAACTGTAAAGGTGAAACTCAAATGAGCGAGTTAGTCGAACAGCATCAAATACGGCAACGAAAAATCATTAGCGTTCAAGAAGAGATTCAGCGACATCAGTTAGCGCTGCTGACCATTGTCGAAAAGTTACATTCGGCATCCACAGACCTTGATCAAGACTTGACCAAAGCCTCCAAAGAACTCAAAGCCGCTAGCTACGCTGAACAATGTAAAAGACTTGCTGTTTTCCCTTCCAACCTTTTTCTTTAGACTAACGAGTGCCCATCTAGCCAACGTCAGTTTTACGGATATTCTTTCGTACGCTTCCAAACTGTCCAAATACACGTCTGCGCCTCCGAACTTTGAACTCATGAGCCGAGATGTTCGGGTCGATTTCGAAAAGCCGTATCCGGATGAAGAACGGATGCGCAGAGGATTGCTGTATTGGCAGCATTCGGCGCAACCGCCGAGCCAGGAAGAACAATGTAAGTTTTTGCAGAAAGAAGGAAATGAAACCATATCTCTTATTTCGTTTTTGTTTCTAGTCGAAGACTTTGAAAGTGAAGGATCATCCGTGGCGGATCAGGGTGTGTCCGGAAAACGGCGAGATAGTAGAACATCGGGTGAAAGACCGACGACCGCAGAAGAAGGCGGCGATGCTCTGTGGATTTTGGATCTCAATCCTGATCTAGCGTGAAGTTGCCATTTGTACATATCTATTGGAAAAAAAGCAAATGAAAGGCAAAGATGATGTATTGTAGACCGGAGAATACGGCATCTCTTTGACACTTCTGGTTCTTCTTTGACCGTTCTCGACGCTTACTAGCAGCTGAATCGAGTTTGGTCATAGTATGTAGTTATCTTTGAGGCGAAGTCTGGTGGACGAGTAGGTCCAAGGCGCCAGACTGGTCTAATAACGTTGTTGCTTTGAGCACTTTTTGACCAAGCATGATGAAACCTGTGATACACTACCGGTGGAAACCTTATTCGATTTCCCGTGACATCCAGTTCAGCTGAGTGTCCGCTCTTCTCTTTCTTTCTTCCCATTTGTCATCTGCAAATAATACGCCAAAAGGCAGTAGTCTTAAGTAAGTCTGATATATTGCAGTGGTCCTTCCTGAAGCTCACCTGCACGGTGTCATCAACCATACGTTGGAAAGCAAGTATATCACAGGAAATCCAAACCTGTGCGTATAGGAGGCCTTATTTCTCCTTTGTGGGCAAAAATCAGATCAGTCATGTCAGTTGAAACGACATACACGGGAGAAATGTCTCCCCTGTTAGCCAATAAGGGCAACAGCAGTAGGAATCGTGATGGTCACCGCTATATAAGAGTTTTGGCTGTTATGACCTCTGTCTGCCTCTTGTTCTTTTGGTCTGTGAGTTTGTACTGCTTCAGACCGGGAAAAGACGACATCAGCTTGTCGAACCATTGTGCTCCCAAGTCTATACGTAAACCAATGCCTTCAGAAGGATGTCCCAGCTACGCAGAGTGAGTCTTTCTCTTTTTCCGCTGCATTCGTTTTCTAAGACCAGGGCGCAGATATGCCATGCGCTTCCATGCTCCGGCTAGCGGTGGACCACTCAATCTTCCCTTTCAACGACCTATCGAGGCATGTCGTAAATTCACAAGCCATGTCATTGACTCCGTTGTCGAGACCGTATCGGCCAAGGTGCTAAATAATACGCCCAGTCCTCCTCATCTTTTTTACTTATCGAACTTTTTTCTATATACCATACGTAGATGGCAGATCTAGACTTGGCTCGCATCTTTACAAACGCGTTTCCGAACACGCTAGACACAACGATTCAGCAAGCTGCATGCATGGACCAAAACAGCACGACTGGATGTCTCCCGCTTTCCTTTGTGATCACGGGAGACATTAATGCCATGTGGCTCCGAGACTCTGCTAACCAGCTATTGCCGTATCTTAATTATACCACTAAAGATTGGCGGCTCAAGCGGCTATTCGTGGGACTTATTTATATGCAAGCCCATTTCATCAACATTGACCCTTACGCCAATGCCTTTAACAAGCCTGACTCGTTAGATACGCTCGCTGAGCAACATTTTCTTCAGAAACGCGCAGTCTTTTTACCAGATGGAGGTATTAAACTTGTGTCCCCCCCTTTCCTCACTCTGTCTGACTGGCTGACATGTAAACAGTGTACGAGAGAAAATGGGAAGTTGATTCGCTTGCGTCTTTTCTTGGTTTCTCTTATCAATACTGGACAACGACCGGAGATGACTCCTTTGTCAATACAAGCCTTTGGACGGACGCGGTCGAAAAGGTGATCAAGACTATTCATGAGCAACAAGAACCTACATTTGATGAAAAGACAGGTACAGAAAAAAATACGGAACAGCACAGCGGAATGTATCTCAGTCTGTGCCCTGCAGGCATACCCTTGGAGCCTTACTATTTATTCAGTCAGCAAACCGATCGGCCCACCGAGACGCAATTCTTGTCTGGGCGCGGTAACCCAGTATTACGCACGGGCCTGGTCAAGAGTTTATTCCGACCTTCAGATGATGCAACGATATTTCCTTTCTTTATTCCAGGCAACGCTATGCTGTCTGTTGAACTTGATCATCTGTCTCAGCTTCTGCACGCGACGTCTTCATCAGGAGGACAGAAGGACCGGTTGCTCTCGCTGGCAGCCGAATCCAAGCGACTGTCCAAAGAAATCAGGGACGCTATCTACCGCTACGGCGTTATTGACCTGCCAGACAATACCAAAGCCTTTGCATGTAAGCAGCCAGAAGACTCGATTGGGCATGAGTCTGGCTAAAAAAAATAATGTGGATGATAGACGAAGTGGATGGCTATGGATCACGATTAATCATGGATGATGCCAATGTGCCCTCGCTTTTATCACTGAGTATGATTGGCTTCGTTGCCCAGGATGACCCTATATATCAACGCACACGACAGATCGTGCTCTCCAAAGCCAACCCTTATTACTTTTCTGGACCTAGAGCAAGTGGCATTGGAGGTCCTCATGTGGATGTGAACTATGCCTGGCCGATGTCGCAAATTGTCAGGGTAAGTAATTAAAATATGATATTTTGCAAGTTACTAGACGTAAAAAAATGGTAGATTTTATCGTCTTCAAATGACACGGAAATCAAAGAAGCACTTGATATCATTGTACGGTCAACGGACGGGACTGGTCTGATTCATGAATCAGTTAATGTCTATAACGACGGTACAATTCTTATTTCTTGAACTGCGTTGGCTGCACCATCAATAATACATTTATAAAAATAGGGAAATCCAAGTACACCCGTCCTTGGTTTGCTTGGGCTAATGGATTATTCGGCCAAGCTATTCTCAAGATTGCGCATGAGCGTCCTCATTTGATCTTCAAAGACGGAGAAACCGTTTAACAAACCCCTCTACCCCCTGCAGCCAATCAGATTTAGAAAGGCGGCACAGAAATCTGCACCTGTCCATGTGTCTGTGCTTTCTTTAATAATCATGGAGTCCAATTCCTCTGTGCTATTAAAGGATGTTCATCCAATGCTGAGAGGATTTAGCACAACTGTGATTGTCATTGAGAAAGGCAAGGTTTTGGCGTTTCCCGGCTTGCCTGTTTTAATCATTGTAACACTTGTGTGCAATGTTGATGAACAGATCCTGAGCCGCATATAACACGAGATGGAGAATCCATCTATAAGCTTGTGGTTGCAGACAAAACGGGGTCGATCATCATGAGTGTCTGGGGGTCAAAGGGACAGTGTATAAAGAGCGGGGATATCCTTCGCATCTCTGGGGTGTAAGCATAATAAAGCTCCAAGTACTAGTTGTAGAAATGACTCTGAAATAGGATGCGCGGTATATAGAGATGCAAAGGTACGCAAGGGGCAGCTTCAATTAGCAACCGCCAAAAACTCCAAGCTAAAACGAATTGGTCAAGACACTTTGGTGTTCCTTGAGAAGCCCAATTTCTCAGAGGAATCCTTGAAGAATAACCTCAGACCGGATCCTCGTTTACAGCAGCAGCAGCAGCAACAGCAAAGGCCATTACTGCCTTCTAATATCGATGCACCACAGCAGCAGCAGCAGCAGATAGAGCAGCCAATGCGACCAGCCGTTAATCCTAATCATCCAAGCGTTCAGAGGTCAATGCGAGGACGAGGGTGGCCTACTGGTCGAGGACAAACGAGCAGTGGTCTACGTGGAAGAGGAGGCGGACGCCGGTATTTAGATCAACCGGATCGTGGCGGGACAAGACAGAAACGGAACATGGCCGATGCAGCCGTCGATGAACAACAAGCATCTTTCAAGAGCAGCAGACCAAGACTTGACATGGACCATTGAAAGAACGTTTTTCATTGTTTTCGCAATATAAATTCCCCCGATTTACCCCTCCTCTGTTCTATAAAAGCAACTGTAAATGTCTTCACTTGTTAATAATAACGATTCTCTGCGAGATATCCTCAACAAACCCCATGCCAGCGTCCAAGAAGCTGAACAGAGTCTGATGGCATTGCGATGGTGGCTGTTATCCCATCCATGTCCTTCCGAGGTAAGCCTTTCTTCCGCTTTCCATAGCATCTTTTTCCCTGACGGATCAAAAAAAAAAGCTGCGTGGTCAAGTGTGGAAGGTCTTGCTTCGCTTATTCAATATCTCGGCCACATGCTATATCAACCTCGTCCATCGTGGTCCAAGCCCAGACGACAAAAAGATCAGAAACGACACCTCAAGGACCATGACAACCGACGCGAGTTTTCTGGAGCACGTCTCGGAGGATATGCTTATACGCGTCCTGAATGCTTTTGTATGGATTAGTCGTCAAGGTGATTATCTCTCTCTCTTTAAATGTGTATTGTTTGATTTTCTCAAGACATAGGTTATTAGATAGTCGAGCGGCTGATACATCCGAAGAACTGCAGCTGCGAGCCAAGTTATTGCAGCAGCAGACGATTACTTTATCGTCAGCAACGGAATTAGGCTACGTTCAAGGCATGAATGTTTTGGTTGCTCCCTTTCTGATGGTCCTACCTGAAATGGAAGCGTTCTTTGCGTTTTCCAAGTTTATCTGGCGTTGGTGTCCATTGTATGTTCAGCCGACCCTAAAGGGTGTCCATTGTGGCATAAAGGTTATGACTTTGAGACCTATTGTGAGGGAAGAGAGCATTAACCAATTATATATACAGCTTGTGGATATGTGTCTACGTGCGCTGGACCCAGAGCTTTATGGGTATTTGCTGGGTAGAGGTTTAACGGCCAGCATGTATGCCTTTCCATGTAAGCCGATTCTTTTTAGCTATGTGAGACCAATGGTATAACGGCTGGGGATGTAGCTGTCTTGACGTTTTCGGCGTGTACGCCTCCTTTGTCCGAGTTGCTCAGGCTTTGGGACACCATGTTTGCGTTTGGATTTCATCTCAACATTCTGTTTATCATTGCACAGCTGCAACTTGTGCGCGATAGCATCATGAGCAACCCAAGGTGAGTGATTGCTTAGCTTGTCTGATTCAGTCTGATAATGATATGTGTTTTTGCAGTCCTATGAGGATTCTTCGCAAGTTGCCTCCACTCAACGCACAGGCCATCATCCCGTTTGCAGTTTCGTCGTGCAAAAATCTACCTCGCGATTTGTACGACAAGCTGGTTCGGCATCTTTACGATGAGTCTGTGGCCGAGAATTTGAGTGTCCAGGTTGCAGCCACAGGTCTATCGTCCCATACGTATGACACCACATGTATACGGGGAAAGAGAAAGTAATATAAGCCACTCTAGAATAACATAACCCTTTCCCAATTCCTTGCATATTGTCTGGAGGAAGCGAAATGGCGTCTGAAGAACTGCCAGATACGGTTGATGGCCTTTTGTATCGCATGTCAAATGAGTTGACCTGTCCAATATGGTGCGCTAGCTAGCCAGCCAGCCAGCATCATGTACAAGTCCCCTTTTTAATTTAAAAGCTTCCAGTCTTCAATTGCTTACAGATGCGGTCGGCACACCGTGTGGCCATGTCTACTGTCGAGAATGCATTACGCAGGCACTTGAACCCACAAATAAATGTCCAATGTGCAAGCAACAGGTGCATCGGCGACGTCTTTATACAGCTACTTCCATCGACAACCTTGCAAAGGAATTCAGGAACCTTCGCAACGCGTATGAAAATGAGACAGGCAACGGTGGGTAAATAGGACGGTGTTCTACGATGAGGGGCGGCTAATTGGGGATGTACAGTGCTCTCGCAGCAGGTGTCGTCGCGTTTCTGGACTGCTGCTCAGCAGCCCATGCAGGATTTGTCGCAGCAGTTCCCATATCCCACGAAAGGCGATTCCTCCAGCCGTAATAATGCTCAGTCCTCACAAAGAACAGGAGCAAGTCATCAAGGCCAGAGGCTGTTATCATCTGGACCGTAATTAATATGACTTTATAGCAGGAGACAAGATCAGAGACATGCGATTCGGATATTACGTTTGTCAGTTCGCTTGAAATACGTCAAGGTAAAAGCTAGAAATTGAGAAGCCACATTTGGAAGAATAAGCTTAAGCTTGATTAATAAAGTTTCGTTAGCCGATGAAGCAGGACGACGATCTGTCGCACACCAGGACGCTGCCAGCAGCACCCAAAATTCTTCTAGATATGTGATTCTCTGTACGCATGTTACCGATGCTCAAGTGGTAAGGGGATATACAGGATTCAAAAGCCAAAGATTCTGACTTGCTGCTGCAAGCTGCGGGAATTAAACGACCTTACGCGGGCGTTTTCGAATGTGCAAGAGATAAAGGAAGCGTCGTGGGAAATGACACACCTTGTGACGGCCACTGGTGAGTCGGTGCATCCTTCTCCTGGGTGGTGATCTTGTTGTTCATTCTTTGGGTAGAGCAGGGTAGATTGGCTAAAAGAACCATTAAATACTGGCAAGCTTTGCTGATGGGAAAAATCATTGTGGGCCAAGATTGTGAGTATGTTGAAGAATCTCTTTTGGACTGTTGCTGAAAAAAATTCCTGCAGGGATTACGGCGTGTCATCGTGAGGGGCGCATGGTCCCAAGTGAACCATACCAAGTCGTGGGTGACTCGCTCTGCAGAGATCGGGGCACGCCTCAAAGAGCACGAGAACGCTTGGTGAATGGGGTAAGATTTGGACATATTCCCGTCCCGAGAGACGCATACCAATGCATCAGTTCAGGAACCAAAACTGTTTGAAAACTTTGTGTTTTGGCTCTATGGCGAATTTAATCGTCCAAGCAAACAAGAGGTTTCATCATTGATAAGTCTTGGCGGGGGCCGGATCGTAGAGTCGGCTGATATGCTGCCGCCTGATGGGTACATTATATGCTGTTCAAAAATGACCCTAACCGAGGCTAGAAAGGTGTTGCATACGTATGGCAAGCATCCTCTGGCGAGTCTCTGGATCATGGACTGCATCAGCTTTTACCGGTTGTGCCCCACACCACGTTATCGTTCCGGTCAAGGACATTTTTTGTTGGAATCCTGATCTGCAACAATGGCGTCGGACTTTCTGGGGAGCT
Source organism: Thermomucor indicae-seudaticae (assembly GCA_000787465.1). Taxonomy (NCBI): domain Eukaryota; kingdom Fungi; phylum Mucoromycota; class Mucoromycetes; order Mucorales; family Lichtheimiaceae; genus Thermomucor; species Thermomucor indicae-seudaticae. The sequence continues at coordinate 11,891 of JSYX01000377.1, forward strand.
TTAAGAGCATTTTTTTGGAGTCGGACGGTCTCTCTCTCTCTTCTTCCCTTTCCAATGTTTTTTATCTTGGCACCATTTGCGCAGCAAGCACCATATGAACTGGGTTATTTCGCATACGTCAGGCGAATTTTATCACCAGCAACAGCAACCGTAACGAACGGCGAAGGAACCGTCGATCCCCGTAATCAATTGATGCCAGTACGGCAACTCAGACGAGGGCGTGTTAACCGCCGAGCATGGTGCAACCTACCCGACGTATCGGTCAATGATCCCCACCCTACTTGACTACATTCGGTCGTAATACGTCTCTTACGTAAAATTAATTCGAGCCATTTGGACATTGTTGCCAGGAAATTAATGAAACAATGCACATTCCAAAACCCAATGTTGGCTATTTGTCAATGACTGCGTTAATATCGTAAGGTAATATTAACCGGGGACGGTTCAGGATAGAGCACAACGTAGTCAGTAGTACAGTCCTTCAATTCGACGGATGGTCCGTGATCATCGAACGAAGGCACACTCCAATAGACACAGGACAGATGCTTGCGCAACTTTCAAATACCATATTAACGCATTAGGGTGACAATAAAGATTCAGAAGGCATGGGGAATTGTTTAATAGTAATAGTCTCTGTGATGTCGACTCAAACTGCTGCGGCTGTGGTGTCGCCTATCTCTTGAATCAGATCGCTGCCGCCGCCGCCTAGAGTGTCGATAACCTACAGACATAATACAAGTTCATAATGAAGCGAAAAGAAAGAAGTGCCTAGCGTTCTTTTTACCATCATAGTCATGGCGATGTCGATCTCTATCGTCATAATGGTCTCTTTTCCTTGACGAACGTCTACTTCTGGAGCGACTTCTCGAGCGGCTCCGCGCTCTTCTCGATCTGCTTCTTGACCTTGAGCGGCTGCGTCGTCTTCTCGATCTGCTTCGCGACCTTTCATGGGAAGAAGATTTTTCACCGCGCACCCTACGTATGCTCTGTTAACCGCAACGTGAGGGGGAACAAACAAGCCAATCTCGGTGCTGCCCTACCGAATCGGTTTCCCCTTCACGACACGATCTGAAAAGTGGACAGCTGCGTCTGCACCTTGCTTTGACGCAAACTCAATCGTAGCATACGGACAGTCCAGAGTCAGCTGTACAATGTCGCCACAGGGTCGAAAGAGCTCTCTCAAGTCTTGTTCTGTCACGTCTGAAGAAAGCCCAGAGACGTAAGCTACATGCTGCCGTGAGGCGGTGTCCTTGTTCTTTGTCGTCGGAGCAGCAGTAGCAAGCGATGTAATAATTATACGATCGCCGAAGTCTGTGCCGGACAAATGCAAAGCTGTCTGTGCAGCTTCCTCATTTGCATATTCAATCGTTGCCTCGAGTGAGCCGTCATTGTACGGACTATTGCTCGTGTTATACATATATATATGTATATATATATATATGCCCGGAAGGATAAAGCATGGTTTCTACCTTTTACGCAATTCAAGATGCAGGATAGGGCCCAGAAATTCAAACAGTGTCTTGACCATTTCCTCGGTCGCGTCAGCAGTAATGTTGGCTGCCTTAACGACAGTTCTGTTGCTCATGTCATCAAGAACTGCATTGGCACCCGAGGAGCTCATGTCCAGTCCACCACAGAGGCAGTAATTGTCAAGGTTCAAGGCGCGGGATAAGCCAATCAGAAGACGAGTTCCTTTCCCGCCAATGCAGATCGCGGCGTGTAATAGCCTCATCGTTCATAAAGGGGGCTTCTTCAGACATCACCATCAACACGCTTTCAGCGCGTTTAAGTGATGGCATGCAAAAATCACGGATTTACCATTGCATGACACACAGTCAAACCTGGTTATAAATAAGCACATTTGAACTGTAACCAGCAGACTTTCCCTGCTACATTTGCGTCTTGCATTGTCACACGTATCGGCTGACCCGGTTATAATCACTATCATCAAAGATCAAAGTACAAATTTGCGCTGACAAAATTGGTGATTAGTACTAGGTTTGACTGTATGCCCGTGCGGAAATTCCAAGATTTTTCCCACGATGCAGGGTCGATAATAAAAGCCTGCATGAAAGCCAGCGGACCTTCCAGACCGATGGCTTCTTCTTCTGCCGACCCGTATACTTATTTCGAAGGCTTTGGTAATCATTTCACTTCCGAGGCCCTTCCGGATGCACTCCCAAAAGGCCAAAACACACCCCAGAAATGTCCCTACGGTCTGTATGCCGAACAATTGTCCGGTACGGCTTTTACCGTTCCCCGGACACACAATCAGCGAAGGTAAGAAGAAAATGAGAGCCCACACACTTTCTGTGCCTAGCTGACTCATATTTGAAGCTGGCTCTATCGCATTCGTCCGTCTGTGGTGCACGCACCCTTTGAGCCATTCAAGGGCAACAGCTTCCTGGCTTCCAAGAGCTCAGAAGGGGAAGTGACTCCCACGCAGCTGCGATGGAGTCCGTTTGACGTCCCTGATGAACCAGTCGATTTCGTTCAAGGCCTTAAGACGGTGGCAGTGTCTGGCGATCCTGGATCTCTGAACGGTCTCGCGATCCACATTTATACTGCTAACCGGGATATGGACCACCGTGCCTTTTACAGCGCAGACGGTGACTTTTTAGTCGGTAATGGTTGTTTGCGTTTTCCTTACAATAAGGGTTCGCTAAAGATAAAGCGAGAGATCAGTTCCCCAACAGGGTCGATTGGATATCTGCACAGAATTTGGACCCATGATGGTTGCACCCAATGAGATATGCGTCCTTCCTCGAGGCGTTCGCTATTCAGTGAGACTGCCGGATGGCCCAGTGTAATGTTCACTATGTCTGTCCATTTTAGTACTTATTTACTTACTGCGATCCATCAGACGGGGATACATTCTTGAAGTCTATGGCCGTCATTTCGAATTACCAGACCTCGGTCCCATTGGTTTGCTATCGTCCCAGGATATGTCGATAGAAATGATTGACTAAGACACACATGATAGGTGCGAACGGGCTTGCGAATCCACGGGATTTCATGACGCCCAAAGCCGCGTACGTGAACGACAGCGGTGTGTCCTGGGAGATCATTAGCAAATTCAATGGTCAGCTATTTGTGGCCAAACAAAACCACACGCCGTTTGATGTGGTTGCATGGCACGGCAATTACGTTCCGTACAAGTATGATCTTGCGAAATTCTGCGTCGTGAATAGCGTGTCCTACGATCACATGGTATGCATCATTCCTTTTCCTTGGACGATGAATCATCTCACCCGAATCGCCGTCATGCATAGGACCCATCCATTTTCACTGTGTTGACCGCAAAATCCAATACACCCGGTGTGGCGGTTGCCGACTTTGTCATTTTCCCGCCTCGATGGGCTGTAGCCGAAAACACGGTAAGGTCACACACACACTGCTTGGGTTTTTGAATGGACGCTGACGATACGAAAGTTTCGACCACCTTATTTCCACCGCAACTGTATGAGTGAGTTCATGGGATTGATTCTGGGTGGCTATGAAGGCAAATCGGACGAATTTGCGCCTGGTGGCGCTTCTTTGCATAGCCCAATGACGCCTCACGGACCCGACGCGCAGGTGTTTGAGGCGGCATCCAATGCAGATCTGAAGCCGGTCCGTGTGGGCGACGGCACGCAGACGTTCATGTTTGAGACAAGGTTCATGTTATCAGTCACGCCCTGGGCTCTCAAGACTTGCGGCAAAGTGCAGGAGGATTATTGGAAAGCATGGGCGAAATTGGATAGCAAATTTACTGGCTAAATGTATTTTATTTATTAGCGAAAAAGAAGGAAAAAGGGGACAAATTAAATGAAACAATGGACTGAGGGGGGTATATTTAGGATGTGTATTATTAGTTTAGTTGGAAGCAGTCCAGCAGCCATTCTTCCATTCGGGAGCATTTGGGTTTAACCCGTTCTTTTTCATGGTGGTGATATCAGCCAGAGGCGGGACCATGACCCGAGGAGATCCTATACGGGTAGCAGGCGGGGATACCAACGCCAATGGAAAGTCGGTATTCTTATTAGGACGCATCAGTGGCGAGGATGATCGCATGCTGGCTGTGCTGCTGGGTATCTTGACTCGGCAGTGGATCACTTCTCCGTTGATATTGGTATTGAATATCAGATAGCCGTCTTCCTCCTTGACTGAACTACTGCTCGTGTCTTCGTCTTGATGGCTCGAAGAAGGTGACGATTGCGGCGTTGGTAGTCGGTCCTGAGGAGGAGGAGGACGTACTGGCTGTTGCTGCTGCTGCTTGACTGCACGGTTAACAGGCCGTCTTTTTACCGCCTGTTGCTGCTGCTGCTGTTGCTTCCTGTTATTATTACTACATCTGGACTGCTGTTGACTTCGACACAGTTCGGCTTCCAGGGCCGCAATCCGTTGCTGAAGCTGATTTATCTTCAGAATGTCTTCGGTCTGACGCTTGTGAAACTCCACGTGCTGTACTTCCAGCTGCTTGGATTTCTTTTGTTCTTCCGCAAGCCGTTGATTAAGACGCTGACACTCCTTTTGAAGGGCCTTGACTCGGTCTTCGGAAGACCGGTGGTCAATGACCTCGGTGGTGCTACGTCGTTTATTGTAAAGTTCTTGTTGCTGCAAAGAGGACTGAAGTTCCTGCACAGTTCTCTGCAGGGCTGCGTTTTCGCTTTCGAGTTTCTGCAATCGATCTGCCTCGTGGAGATTGCGGCGATGATCGGGGGTGGATCCTCTGTCCCACAAAGTACCCGTCTCGAGGTTGGTCAGGCGACGATCCAGGTCGCCTGTAAGCAGCTCGAGGCTTTGGACTCTGCGTACGATGGCGTAGTCATAGTCGGTCTGAGGGTACTCGGGTCTCGTTGTCGGTTGAAAGTGGAGGTAGTGGCAACAAGGGCGCCTGGCCAGTAGCAGTCTATCCCAGAAGCGGTGCTGCTTTGGGATACAAGTACAATGTGTTAGGGGGCAGCACTGCGTCTCGTGCTCGTCAGCTCCTGTTCTACAAAACTGAATAGATAGACAAGGTTAGGAGAAAGAGGGGCCCGGACCCGTCAATCAAATGGCTTACGTTGTTCAAATCATCTGGCGTTATTTCGTGGTAGGCCATGTTCTTTGCGTGTTCAATCACATGGATAATGGCTGGATCATCATAGACCGTACCGAGTCCTGAAAGTGGTCCCTTTGGGGGCTTCTTTGCTTTACTGTGAAAAATGCTGCTGCATGAGCCACCTGTATCATTAGATTGCATAACGTATGTACCTATCGTGCTTCTCTTGATGCTCTTTTGGATGCTATGAAGAATTGATAAGTAAGTCTGTCTGTCTGTCTGCTACTAGATGTATTTGCGCTATACCTCTGTTTGCGAATGGGGTGACGGTGAAAGAGAAGACGAAGAGATGGATGAAGGCGACTCTGCACGGTAGTTGGATGCTGCTTGCGCCATTGCAGATGATGATATTCCTTAATATGTATATTTAAAGTTATCAATTTGCAACCAGGCGTATAGATAATTGAAAAGAAGAAGAAGAAGAAGAAGAAGCGACGATTAAATAATAACAATCTCCTTGATAATAAAAGAGAGAAGAAAAAGAGAGAGAGAGAGGGAGAGCAAAAAAAAAGCTTTTTGAAGGTGTAAAAATAGCGGATTCTATTCCTTGTATGCAAAGGAGCAACCCACGAGTTCCTGATTCGGGGACTCGGGATTCGTCCATTGACCGAAAGCATACACACCCACTTCGGCTCTCCAGAGAGTTCTTCCGGCTTCGTCTGCGGATCATGCAGCCAATGATTTCATCTGTATGCAACCTATTTGTTATCCGACCCCACCTCTTGACCATGACAACGAGCGGAGTGTCTTTCTTGAAAAAAAATCATATCAACAAAGCTATCTAGCAAGATGGGGAAGGAGGGGGGAAGGGGCTCGGAATGAACAAAGAAGGTACATCACGCGGCAAAATGGGCTGTCAGAATGTCACAGGAACACGATAGATGCAGACAAAATGACAGTAATGAATTGGCCCAATCATTTCGATTGAAATAATGAAGTATCTCCCGGTTCACGCAGAACCACACTCTTCATGATCTTTCCGCGGACAGTCTGAGAAAAAAAAGGGCCGCTTCTTAATGACTAGAATGTTGCACAAGACTCTTTGCACCAGAGTGATGTATGGTATATATCGTTTACAAGTAGATACTTTATAGCAATAAGCAATCCCAAGACAAGGACATGAATAATGGGTCTGCTTCGAACCGTGATCGGATGTCACAAGGAAGATTCCTCTTCTTGGAAGACCAGCACCTGAATGTCCACGCGTATGAACAATCAAAATTCCACGTTGTGCGAAGAGAACAAAGAACGTCGATCCGAAGCCTCTCCGATTGTCCGGCGCATGCAAGTTCCCTGACCATGAATGAATGATATGACCCTAAAAATACGGAAAAAGTAAAGACTGTACATCGCTTTCACTATGTGGATAGCGTTATAATGCAAATTCATGTCTCGTTGCCACAGGGGTGCCTCCTTGACAGGCTAATGATTCCTGCAAGCATTAGATGACTTCAAATTACTTGTACATGCGCGTGATGTTGGACGACAAGCAGCCCTTTTTAACCACTCTGCACTTTGTAGTCGTCATACTATAGATCGTCTGTGAATCAGCCGTAAATGACTTCTTGGACTCTGGTTGCTCTTCTGCCCTGCGCCCTCCGTCGGCTATTATTTCGCTTGTGGTTCGCTGACCAACTATTTCGTTCAGAAATAGAGTGCGAGGCGTCTCGTACAAGTCTGTCAGTAACTGCTCTGACCAAATTCAGAGAGGTTGTTTGTACGAACTTTGAGTATAAGGATTCTGCTTCATGATGGCAGCAAGCTTATTCATGCCGTGTCTGTTTTTCTACGGTAGTTTTGAGTTTGTCAATGCTTGCCACATCGTCATTTAAGCAGTGTCAGCTGACGTGCATGGTGCTGTGAAACGTACTGGATTTCTCGTTCGATCTTGCACTGAGTTAAAAGATGCCGGCGCTGGTGATGGCACCGACTTTGCGTTCGTTTCTAATCACGATATGCTATCAAATGAAATTGCGTCCTTATTTGCGTTGACGTTAAAAACATATGAACTACCTCGGGCAATATGCCGGTTACAGCGCATGCTCGATAGAGATTAATGAAAATCATATTATATAGAAGCAAAATCCACCAACTTTGTTGTACAACTGCGTGTGATAATCGAAGTTAAGCACGAATAAAACCCGCGTTCTTCGCTGTCGCTTCATAGGCGGACTCATAGTACTCGCAGACAGCTGGGCACAACGGTGTCCATTAATCCACTATCCGAAGACGCACATAGTGAATGAAGTTGTTTTAAGGCCACTGAAGCCCATCGTGTAACAGTCCGCATTGCATCTTGCATTTGTTATCATGGAAACATTTTCCATGCATCTCAACAAACATGAGTCCGTTGCCATTGTTTGTATATGTAACGTTGGCAGGTGTGTTTGTGGGTTTTTCGAACAAGTTTTTCTTTTCCATCTATATGCGAGTTAGTATTACGTCAATATCGGTATCGGACGGATGTGGCTGCCCTTCCAGTTGTCAAGGAGTTCTGCAGCACGCTTGCTTTGACTATCATTACCCTCTTCTTTCACTTCCTTCAACCAACTTCTGAGAGTCTGCAGGTTATCTCTCCCGAAACTCTGAAGTTTCTCGTCTGGAAATGCCTGAAGTGTTCTCACTGGGAATCAAACGGAGATGCTTCTTTCGCGCACCGGGAGCCACGCTTACGGTAACATGCGCGCTGTTTTCATGTAACCATGTGCGGTCACCTTCTCTACTTTGCAGAGATCCCGATTTTTCTAAAGTATTGGCCCTAGTTCCATTGGTCCACATCAAGAATTTTAAGAAAATGATTGCCAAAGAAGCGATAAATGTGACGTAGGGAACCAAGCACTGTGTTCCCGGGCGGCCGCCCCACGAGAAATGTTCTGGTCGAAGGATCTAGCAAAATCCATATTGCAACGTGCAATACCTGCTGGTGCATCTGGTTGAGAAAGTGGTCCATAAGAAGCCGGACTTCCAGACGAGTCTGTACGATTGTCCCTGAATATGGCGACATGATTCGGTCAAGCAGCCCTAGCGAAAGATTGCATAAAGTCAATTCAAAGCCTAATGGGCCTATTCTCGTGAGATCTACCATGTAGGATCGCAGACTGGGAGCCGTTGAGCGTTGGCGCGTCGGTGGTAGAATGGTTGCTTTATCTTGTGGTGACTCCGGAGAAGCCACGGCCGGAGACACGGACAGAGGGAACAGGCATACTATAGTCGCATCCCGCAGAACCGCAAATGAGAGAGAACTCGTCGAGCCGGTAAAAGGTGTTCTATAGTGAGAAGCAATGAACTTCTCCAAGAGGAAAGCATGGCCAATCCGTGCCTCCGAGCAGTAACGCCAAACCGCGGCTACCGGCACGTCATCGACCGAGAGCGAGGGGAACACTTCGAAGTCCACGTCAGCGGCGGCGACACGAACGCCCAGTCCAAGTCTTGCGCCGACATGTTGTTAGGCAAGGTTTGTTTGAGCCGGACACGAAGACGAAGTCACCAAAACAGCCGAGATTTGCATGAAATGGTGCGCCGCATATCCTCAACAAATGGCTGCAGCTTTTGGCGCTCCAGGAACTCCAGGAAGGTTCCGCGAAACGCAAGTTGGCCAGCTTGTGCGGCGGAAGGGAAGAGGACTTGGTCAATCTTCTCCGTTTCATTTTGCTGAATTGGCACGTCCATCGCTACCATCGCTATTGTCTAATGGTACCATCTTGCGCGGACATAAAATGCGGCCGATCGTCCATCGGCATCACAACTACAGCTATGTCTGTATTGTCCTCCGTTCAGGTTCCGCTCTCCATGGTTACAGCTGGAGATGGATACTGCCGACTAGGCACGTCCATGGCAATCGTCCCGTGAAAAAGACCCTCGGCAAAGCTTCAATGCGATCGACTTACTTTGGTTGCAAGCAAGACAAGTTTGCCCTGTGGCAACCAAGGAACGTGGCGTTGACTCGGCAGAGAACCTGCCAATATAGCATTCTCAGTCTGTTAACGACGATTGCACTCCTCAATAAGTAGCCTACAGTCGTACCATTCGCCTATTGTCGTACGTGCATGGCCCGTTGGAACGGGGGGCAAAAAATTAAGCGACTGCTCCCGAAAGAAGACTCACGAGTGTTACGTTTCTTTTTCTTGGCAACAATGTTGGATTACAATAACTCACAATATATCTATATTCATTTGCTGCGTTTTCTCCAATTTATTTAAACATCCCTTCTGCGCAAAGTGCGCGAGCCTGGGCGAGGAACAGGAATAGCTAAATATACGGTTCTGCCGTCGGGCAGTACCCGCGGCAGCAAACGGAAAGGGATGTCCGGGTCCGGAATGACGCCTCCGGCAGTGGCGTTCGAAACTGGAAAGGTGGTACGCTGTATTTCCATAACCGTTGCCTCGTCCGCGGATTGATCGCTGATGGACCCAATTTCGAGATCCCAGTCGTGGTGTCGAGGTCCGGGACGGCGGGATCGTCGGCTATCGAGCCGTCTCGATCTACAGAGAGCGGCTCTCTTGATCCAGCATTGTCAATGGCGGGTCGGCGGCGTTGAGGGTGTTCATCCTGCAGCCGTGGCTATGAAATCGCTCTCGTCAGCAAGGAAGGCACGAAATGATGTTAATCATGGTCACCGATATGTCGGTTTACCGTACATGAACAAGCGCCTCTGGCATAAGGTCCGCCAGATAGTAGACTCTGGTCCAAAAGAGGACAGAACGGTGGCGGTTCCGCCTGTCATAGTCTCGGGCATATGAAATCTGCCGCTGCACCGCTGGCGGCAAGTAGACAGGCGTTCGGCGGGCACAATCGTGAACGGCACGAGTGCAGCGCACTCGGCGGTCTCGGCAGGTGCCGCAGCGGGAAGAGCCGTTGGACCCAGGAAAGCAAGCCTGTAAATCCCTTTAGCAACTTATTACTCCCATGTCGATCTTTCAACTCTACCTTGTCGTGCGCAAAGCAAGTGAAGCACACGTTCTCCGGCTGTTAGTGAAGGTACACCACCTCGGAGTGCCGGAGATGACTGCCGGTAGAAAGTTTCGGCCTTTGGTCTTTCAAACGTCGACCGATCTCGGATTGACTCAATCCGGCCTCACTCATGCCCATCATGCGACCACACGTAAAATCGTCATACTCCTCACGGGGGACGAACTTCTTGTTTGAGATGTCCTGAAGTGGCATAGTGCTTTAACTTAAGAAAAACGCGAGAACGGGAAGGAAAACGAAAAGAGTTGACGAAAAAAGGCACGCTGAATTTTGGGTCTGACATGGTGACTGTTTCCAACTGCGCTTGAACTGGTGTCCATAGCCACTCGTCGTCGAAAACTCGTCGAAAATTATGCGACGGCGGCGACTGAAAAGTGGATTCCTAGCGAACGTTCGCCGTAGTGTTGCTTCGAACAAGATCTCATGCTGGCACTTGATATTTTTGAAGCCACCGTTAAAAAGCTTGCCTTTTGGCATCCATACGATAACATTAAGGAAGAAACATTCATCAAGCAGCACCTTGAATGCTTGATTGACGCATGTGTCAGTTCGATCGACGAAATACGTCATGTATAATACGCGTTCAATTTCACAAAGACAGAAATCAAATAGCAGCGTACAAGTTCCAATTGACAGCATCAACTGCAAAAGAGGAAAGCGAGATTGAGCGAGATTACGTGGCCTACATTGACCCGTCTCTGAGACCAACTTCGAGCTGGTCGTAGCAGAAGTCAAGACATCAAGCAAAAAGATGAATAAGGGCGAGTCTGATTTGGTGAAACTTGGAAAGACAATGAAAGCAATGATCGGCAAAAAAAGCTCTGCAGAAACCCAAGCATTACAAAGGCTTGTAACGCGTTTGAAATATTCTGTTAACAAGTGACTATCAGCGTTGAAAATTGAAATAACAGCAACGGCGTGTGATATTGAATGCAACACACTTGTAACGTACAATAACGCTGTAAATGACATGCCGTTTAAATATGCTTTAATCCCGAATTGTTTTTGCAGTGAAAGGATGCGTGATACAGTAGTCATATTTAGTTTCATCTATCCACCAAATGAAAGAAAAAGGCGTTATAGTTATGTAACCATTGTCTCTGCAGCGTGTAAAAGCTTCCCTGTGGATATGATTACTAGTGCAATGCATTTACCTTTGTTATCGATAAGTCGTCATTAATAACCTCTCTTGGCAGAGATATAGGAAAAGAGCTCGCGCAGAGCAATGCACTTGCAAAAATCAGAGAGAGTGACTGTAAGTGAAACTGGGCGGGGGACGCGTAAGACGGTCCGAAACTGCATTTTCCTCAGCTCTTTATCCTCTCTCTCTCTCTCATGACAGACCGATACAGCTTCTCTCTTACTACATTCTCTCCTTCCGGAAAACTCGTGCAAATTGAATATGCGTTGAATGCCGTGTCTCAGGGCGTCACGAGCGTCGGCATCAAAGGTACCATCGAAAGAGTCCCATCGTATCATTAGTGTTCACGCTGAAAGACCACCCAGCTACGAATGGCGTCGTTATTGCGACCGAAAAGAAATCAGCATCCAATCTTGTAGACGACTCGACTTTAGAAAAGGTGGCCATGATTTGTGCCAACATTGGCATGGTGTATTCGGGCATGGGCCCTGATTTCCGAGTTTTGGTTAGCAAGGCACGGAAAGCCGCTCAGCAGTATAAGCGTGTGTACATGGAGGAACCTCCAACCCGAATTCTGGTTCAAGAAGTAGCAGCCGTGATGCAGGAATACACACAGAGTGGGTAGGTTCATGGCAAGGTGCCCCCCTTTCGTGTTCTGTTATTGAAACTTCCTCGACCAGTGGTGTTCGCCCGTTTGGTGTATCCCTTCTCATCATTGGATATGACGATGTGAGCGGACCATCGCTGTACCAGGTGGATCCATCTGGATCCTACTGGGCTTGGAAGGCAAGCGCAATCGGTAAAAACATGATTAATGCGAAGACGTTCTTGGAGAAACGGTATGCGAAATGAAACACGTATCAAAGACATACCAATATAACCAGAACCATCGATTAGATATAACGAGGAAATGGAGCTCGAGGACGCTGTACATACCGCTATTCTAACAGTAAGCAATTGATTTGTTGTCGTGAAAAACCAAACGTCCTGAGCCATTTCCCGTATAAATAGCTCAAAGAAGGCTTCGAAGGCCAAATGACGGAACACAGCCTCGAAATCGGCATCATCGGCGAAAGCACTGTTGGAGTTTATGGTGGTGAGAGAAAGAAGATGCCTTTGTTTAGAAAACTAAGCTTGAACGAAATCCGAGATTACTTGGCCAACATTGCTTGATCGAACTTTTACATTCTCATGTGAATAATCGTTTTATTCCAGAGTTTCTCTATACATCCCTTTCATAAAATAGCATGTATGCCTCACTTGCCAGGACGGTGTCAATGTCGACTTCTTCTATGACCTCATCGCTGCATCTCCAGAATTTAGAAGGTGGTTCTGCGCCGTCTTCGCTATATGGTCTGCGCACATCGTGTCCTGTTGGTAACTTTTTGCGTCTGTAGGTGATAAAATGACCGGATTCGTGTCCTCCATAATGTACTATGACCGCATTTAACCTGTAAGGAATCGACCGCGTAGTTGGTATACTGAGGGACGGGAGAGCATTGTGAATCAAGCGTTGATCTTCATCGTCTTTTGATGCAAGCGCTACACTTAGACCATCGCGTCCGTGAACGAAACGGTGGCCAGCTGCCATGTTCCGAAGGTACACGAGACTGGTTTTGCTTGTACGCGTTGGTTGAGATGTCGAGCTGGTCGGACGAGGTGAACTGAGCGCAGCGGTAGGATCAGAAGTATTCAAGAACCCGTTTGTTGTGTATGGGGCCAAATCGAGATATTCTGGAAACTTTACATTGCAGTGATTCTTTTGTACAATGCCAGATGGATGGTACACAGAGCGCGACAGATGGAGACACAATGTTTTCGGTGGATTAGCAAACATTGTCTGCTTAGTCGTGCAAGACGTTGCCTTTGGCTGGATTAATGGGATGCCCGGCTTGCAGCAAAAACAGATATCAGCTAACCAAGAACACATAGCAAGCTAGCTGCGAACTCACCAAAGATGCCTCGACGTTGTATTGTATCGCGTCTTTAAGGATTCGTATTTTACCTTTCAAGTCTTCTAGAGCTTCCACAGATGCAGTTCCAGATGCTTCAGCTGCTTGCAGCTCTTGCGTCAATGCCTCTAGCGTCGTGATCAAGGTACATTTTCGACAGCGGAAGTCGGTAAGGACGTCAACCTTAGTATATGTATCGATACAACTCTGCAGAGTACAAGAGGCCTGTCCAACTAAGGTGTAAGCTGATATATACATAGCGCTACGGACTTGCACCATTACCGTTTGTGGTACTGTTAGGGATATATTGTCAAAAGTATTGTGACGAATAGGCGCCTAACAGAATCATTAAGGATCCCATAAGCAGCAAAGTTCAAGAAAAGACTTACAGTGTATCCGCACTTCATGCAGCTGATTTTCGTTGCTGCCAAACCGGTAAATGGACTTCTTGGTCGGCGTCGCCGTGGCCGCAAATGACCGCCTATTGTAGACACTGAGAACTGGCTCCACATGGATCCAACTGTGCCAATGGAGGACATGGACGCGGTCTCGAAATTATCCAGAGCAGCAGGTGTGTTATAACCGGATTCCTAATTCATGCGTGAGGAAGGATTACACGAAACGCCTGTGTATTCCGCTTACGCTTTCAGACGCCATTGTTCTGATCGTCCCTACATCTAACAATGATGGCGGTACATTGTCGCGATATTGGATTTCTTCTTCGGATGTCAATGCGTGCGAAATTATTTGAAAAAGTTCCTGAGCGTCCTGTTGCACATATTGGTTCATACACACACCCCCACTAATGATTGACGCAGCAGTTTTGGTTACCTGTTGTTCTCGATTGATTGTCCCGTTGGTTTTACGCTCCAGTGCACGAATAATTTCGACAGGTGCTATAGACCGAGGCCGCGACAAAGGCTGATTCAGCACTATATATATACCGTCAAGATAAACAAAAAGGACCGTAGCGTCGACGACACTATATTAAGCTCACATTCAATGGTCTTGTAGAGCGCGTAAGCTACTGACTGCAGAATAAATTCGTCCGTGGGCTCAACCGGTCCTTCAAGATCATCCAAACGTTGGTCTACCCGTTCCACCTATCCAAGCAAAGCTTTGCCTGTCGTATCCACAAATTCTCAAACAAATTAAGGTAATGCTCATACCAAGTAAGATCGCAGCGACGCCAGAGTTGCCAGAGCCTAATGACCACAATGTCAAACTATTGTTCTTTCGGAGCGACCCGATTAAGCCAGCTTACTTGCAACACCGAATTAACAAAGCATGAGTTGCCCGTATTCACCAGGCCCATGACGTACCGCCCGTCTCGTTCTAGCAAACGGGTGGCCGAGTTCGTTAGTGAAAGGAAATGAAACCATGGGATCAGTCTTTATACCCTTTAAAAGCTTCGTCTTTATTCGTCGTCTCCTTCGACGTTGAGCGTCGGTTGCACCACTAGACAATGCATATCCAGATGCTGCCAAAGCCAGACCGGCTACTGCGGCAATGGCCGGTATGTGGTAATTGGAAGACGAAGCCATGCTTTATATATAATAACGGCTTAGCCGAGTGGTGGTGGTGGAAAAAAGAGAGAGAGAGAAGAGGCGGAGAGTATCGGAGCAAACTGTGGCACAATTTTTTCAACACATGTGGAAAGGGAGTAAGAGAGACAAAAGGTGCGTGGACCGTGGTTTTCATCACCGTTAAAGGGGAACCCCTCTCTTTAAAGAAGGATGTAGAGTGCAAGCCTCATGCTTCTTTTTTCCCTTTTTCTCTCTTTCTTCCCCTCCATCTTATGTGGCTCGCTCGGAAGCTTTCTATTTTACGTAGTCAGGATTTAAAGTTCAAGTCGTCCAAAGCAGTTAAAGAAGTACGCCCTTCCCGCTCATTTTCGTTAAGCGTACTTTCAACAAAGACGGAGGTGGTATGTGTATTTTCGAAAATTCTGGTAGGACCAGCGCCTCTTATATATGTATCTTTAGGACAAGCTTGTGCCGTTGGTTGTAGGTGTATTTGGTGCATCCAAAGTCGGCAAAACAACGCTGATTCGATCGATCTCAAAAGGCAAGTGTTCTTGTGTAGGGTCAACCTATAGCCACGTACTAATTAGCCGATATCACACGCACACAACACAGAGGGTGGATTCCAGGATGTGGCGGTGCGATCTCCGGTTATCCTCACAGAGTTTGACAGTTCCGTAATCCAAGCAGGGGTATGGTTCATACTAGTTTTCGGAGAAGCGCCAGTATTTATTTACCTTGCATGCTTGCTCACAGTCTATACAAGGGGCCCTCGTATGTTACGATACGACCAATCGCGACTCCATGGACTGCTTACCGGAAATACTAAGTAAGGAAGTCCAGCCGCGACGCAAAAAAATTGTAAGCTGGAAGGAACTCAAACCCGTTCCAGATGTGATGGCCTCGCAAAGTATTCCGTGTTACTTGATAGGATTAAAGTCTGACATGACTTCGAAACGCCAAGTAAATTGGCAGCTGGCTCAAGACTTGGCACAGTTGTTTAGCATCGAACTGTACGAAGTGCAGTTATCGACAAGCCAAGGAATCGATACAGCACGCAACATCTATGATCGTTTCGTACGATACTGTGCCAACGAATGTAATAAGCGACTTGTTTCGAAAAGAGCACCAGCCACCAAGCGGTTATCCATGTTGCCAGCGCCTGAGCCAAGTTTTAGCACACCTCAACAGCGGTCAATCCCAAAACGCCAACCTAGTATTTCGAAGCGTAACAGTAGTAGCAACAACAACAACCGAGTCTCACTTCAACGCCTATCACGTAACAGCAGGTAGGATATTCCAGGCGCGCGCCCACCAAAGCTCGGTATTTGTTGCAAAGTAACAGAAAAAACTTAACCCAGCGTTGTTCAGCGGCACAATGTCTTTGGTAGCCCTTTCAGTCCACGATATTCTTGACGACATCTTACTCCCTGACTCTGCGCCAACAACAAGTAAAATTCTCTCCTCCCTAAAAAGGAACCCCCGGACAACCCGACCTAATGTTCATGTTGTTACTAGGCATCCATTATTTCATTGTATTTTTCCGCAAGTTTATGCGTCCGCGAGACCTTGCCACGATTCTGTTCGAGAGGTGAGATGGTTTGTTTCTAAAGGAATCCTGAAGAATGGTAGAAACTGAACGTTTTAAGATTTGAGCGTGATTGCTCCTCCTCTTCCTCCGAGCCATCCGATATCCCTACACAGCAACAAGAAAGGTAATGTCCCCTTATAGAAAGATGCCCCAAGGGGTAGTAGTAGTAGAAGTAGCCCAAGCTGATCCAAGTTTATTTTGCAGGATTCGCTCGATGCTCTGCTTCTGGTTATCGCATTACTGGTGTGATTTCCACTCACATCAAACTCGGCAGATCATGCAGCAGTTTCTATGCCGTCTGTCTTCACGAAGCGAGTTGCGAGCCATGTGTGATGTGCTGATACCGCTTGTATCCAGGGACCCGCCTATCCGAGACCCGGATGCAGGGTGGGCACTGACGGACCAAGACGATGATATCCGACCTAACAGGAATCTAAAAAAGGACAGTGGATACTCGGATGCCTTTCGCTGGCCCAGTCGCGCTGTTTTTGGGATGATGACGGATCAGTTGCCGCCGACAAGCCTGGACGAGTACACCGCGTGTTTCCTCACACAGGTGTCTGTGACCACGATGGCGGAGCAGTTGACATGGGTCGAAGCACAACTGTTTCGCAAGTTGGAGGTTTGTGGTTTTCTTCATCCGAGGATAAACATGCCGGAAAATGGCTTAGCAAGACATGATCGTATAGCCTCGGGATTTTCTGCGGTACCTGTGGTCCAATGCCAGGAATGCTTTGGTGATATCCGAATGGCACAGCAACTTTGTTGCGACCTGGACCTATGTCATGTGCACTAGTCCTTTCCGAATTGCTGGACGAGCAGCGGCAGTCGTTGAGAAACTGCTGTGCATTGCTGAGGTTTGTTCTGCAATAAGAACATCAACGTTAAGCTCTATATTCACTTCTATATGTTGCCAGAAACTGTGTGAGCTACGTAACTACAATACTCTGGCGGCCGTCCTTGTAGGACTCCAGAAATCAAATGCAATGTACAAAGCTTGCGATAGGGATATTGCATGTAAACGATACGAAGCGCTTGAAGAAGAGCTTGAAAGGTAGACACAGATTTTTGATACATGCAGCCGCCGCCGCCTCATGCTAAATTGTTGCGATAGATCGCACGGCGAATGGCGCTCTGAAAAGCCAATGATTCCACATCTGTAAGTCCTTTCTTTCCTGGGCCGTACGCGCAAAGTACTGAAAGTTATATACAGTACATATTGCAAAAGCGTCTTGTCATCGTTGGACAACGAAAGCAATGACGTCGTTTGCTGGGACAAGTTTGCCAGTATGGGAGATTGCATTGACAGAATCCTCCAGTTGCAATACCCAGGTTACTTTATGCTGGAACCGAATCCAGACGTCTTGACATTCATTGCAAGCGGACGCAAGTGGGTAGACAAGGTAAATGAAAGGAACGCTTCCGTACAGTTCACGTCATATTCACTCGTACCCTTTCTTCAGTCTATCATACCAGAGTAACAGTGTCTTGAAGATATACATATATACATAAACTATTGAGTTACCACTACTATCTATCTACTTAATAAATATTTTGATACGAAAACGTCTTTGGCGAAGCGGCTCTCAGTATGGCCTTCGGCCGACAACTGTATCGAATGACGCGAAAAGAGAAAACGAAGGGACACTTTAGTGTGGGCAAGAAAGGATCGACAGAGCAAAAGTCAGCATGGCGCCTCTAATAGCCACTAGCTGAAGAGGGACGCGTTATCGGTAACCTGATAAAGGTAGTCTCTTTAAAAGTGGTTTGGGCCTTCGGAACCAGCTCGTTGTCACCTTATCGAAGGACAATTGGTTGAAAGGAACGTGTGTTGCACAACCATTATTAAGTGGCCAAGTGGTACAACAGCTAGAGAACAGACCTTCGTGTCACTCAATCACTCTCCGTGGATTGTTGTCCAGGGCCACTATGGCACCCTTTGGAATGGTACACATCGAACACTCGTGGTATCGCAAGAAATAAGGTGATTTTTGCAGAGTCATGGGTTCACTTTTGATGACGCGCGACGATGATGACGACAATATCTTTTGCAGAGCGCGGAAGGGATTCTGTTGGCGGATAGCATCCACTGAATGACTTGTGTAGTCGCTTTGTCGATACGCTAATGACTAGCTATTGACTGGGAGATCGCTATTTTTTTTGGGTTTTGCTTGCACAGAGCATGCGGCTCATCTGGTCACACCTGCATAAGCTTTTTCCACTCAGCAGCTTTTAAAAGAAAAGCGCAGACTGGGAAAGATTAAGGTTCAAACTTTTCTCTCTCTTTTCTCTTCTTCTCACTCCCTCTCTCTAATGGAGACCTGCGTGATTTCTTACAGCTCGCTTGGAAAGAGTGAGAAACGACATACGAATGAGCTTCACCGTCGACTTTCGCGGTGTCCTGCCACGTCGTTATCGGACCTTATCCCTGTTGCCACCGCCGCCCTGAAAGAATCGTCGTCGTCTTTTGACGTTCAGGAGGACACGCCTTTTGCGCGCGCACTCGCCAAGGTCCGTGTGCAGATCCAGACCCGACGACTCAAGGAAAAGTATCTGGGCCACGAGTGGATCCGACTTGCGCTGGGCTTGCCTGTGGATGAGAGCTTCATCAATGACCCGAAGCACTATCTGAGCAACAACCGTCAAAAAAAGATCCAGTTGAACGGTCGTACAGGCGAGATTGCGACTTGGTATGAATGGCGGTTTAACAAAAAGGCGTTCTCGATGGATGAAATCGAATCCAAAGTGGATAGGTTAAGGAAAATGAAGCTACAACACCGCCAGTAAGAGAATAATACCCTGTCCTTTATATCTTGCGCTGCCCTTTGTATATTCCCCCCAGTCGTCTCAATAGTGTTGAAATTTATGTACATAAACCTCCCTCTTCCCTGTTGTAATCCGCTGTCCCCCCTGTAAGTTGCTCTATGCTAGCCACTCTTTTGGGCTGGTCTTCTTTTTATCACGAAACAATAAAAGCCAGTTTGATCGACAACCAAATGTTTGTTTGTCACGACACCCAAAGCTTGCCCATGCGTGAAATCCTTGGATCGACAAGAAATGTTTGTTTCTTATGAGTCCTCCAAGTCAGCAAAGCCTGCCCGTGCATGAAATCCTTGGTCACTTGTACAAATATTAATCACTCCTTTAGGGATACAGCCTATCAAAACGACATTTCATAAAAAAGGATAGACAGGCACGAACCCCTCCTTGTTGTGCCTCAGAACACGGGGCCTTCTATGCCAAGTAGATATATACACTGAAGAATCCGTTGGCTTTCTTTAAAGAATCAAATAGCCCAGTCTTCCTTGGCGTGTTACGATTAAAAAGTGAGACGAGAACGAATAAATAGAAAAAGAAATCTATTTGTCAAGAAATAGCTTTCGAATCTCCTGCAACTCTTCAACATTAAGCGCCAAGGTCTTTGGCAGCCCTGACGATTGCTTATTATTATTATTACTATTTATAATAGGTCCATTCTGTTGCCGTCTTATAGCGACAGTCTCCACGGCTCGCCAGACAATCGCCGGCACGTCCTGAGTCATCCACGCGACCATTTCGAGCCGTACCAGATCGCGACAGTGCCGCAAAATGCGAATGATGCTCCCTTGCTGGTCCACGGGCTCTTCTTCGTGCGCTGTGGTTTCGTGCACGTGCTCTTGCGTCGCCGGCCTCCTCCTCCTCGCGGCAGCAGTAGTGGTAGTAGTGGTAGTAGTAGTGGTAGTAGTGATGGATGATAATGAAAATGGTGCAGCTGCTGTCTCCGTTGAACCAGCACGGATGATTAGGTTTTTGACGCCCGTTGCATACTTTGCAACAGCATGTAGCGTTTCTGGACCGCTGCAGCGAATCGACAGGTGCTCCAGCTGCGAACCATAGGCGGCAATGGCGCGGCACAGCATATCTTGCTCGACCTGCTGAAGCGACAAGGCCAGGTCACGGACCTTGTTGCAACAGCGCACCAATGCATGGACTGCTGCTGTGTTTGCATGGGTGACTCTATTCCGGTTGGCACCGAGGTGGACGTGTTCAAGACCAGGCAGGAACGAAAAGATCTGATAAGCCGCGACTTCCGAACCAAAATCGGTCCAGCAGAAATCGACCCTGGTCACTTGTCGCACAGTGGGCATATCATGATCGTCAGCCGCGTCTTCCAATTGACAGTATGCCAACTCCAGATGCTTAAAGTCTCGTATGCGAGCCAGAAAACGGGCCAAAAGATCGACCGGCAAATCATAAAAGTGGTAGAGCGCCAATTTTTCCAACCTGGGCACACAAGGTCCGAGCCAATCCATGTCTTCAGCAATCCAAGCACTCGAGATCTGCTGCCAGTTCGTCAGGGTGAGCTGACGTGTCGACTGCTCCATCACGGCTCGTAAGTGAGGACGTCGTCGAACGCTTTCTGCCAGTTGTCGGACTTGTTTACGGGTCGAGAAGCGTAAATGGCTATACAAGATGGGCATGCACACGTTGTATGCATGTCGACATGTCAAGCATAGCTGAGCAAGGTCGTTTCGTGGCAGAAGAAACAGGAGCACTTGTAGTAATTCGGGTGGCCATTCAAGCAACTGCATCCGCAATGAAAAGTGACAAGGTAAAGAAAGGCAAAAGAAAAATGAAAAACCCCGTTTCCCCTACAGAGTCCAATTTTCAAAGAATTGCCATTCATTTTTCTTTTTTGTTGTTCTCCAGTTTATTTTTCCTTCGGATAGCTTCCCTTTTTATTGTCTAATGTTGAGGAGTGACTTTGATGTTGTTGAATGCATCACGTTCAGCAAATTCAGCGGCAACTTGGTCGATGTATGGCTGCAGGTATCGCTTGTCCTAAAACCAAACGTCCTAATCAATCACCTGTTTCCTCGCCCCTCCCCCTTTCTCTCTCCCCTTTTTCTAACTCACATCTTCCGGCTTTGTCCACTGCTCCTTTGGCAAGAGACGGTGGGTCAGCGAACATTGCTGTGCGACACGGATACGGTAAGCGCGATCGTAGGCTTCACGGGGTTCAGCGATTTCCAGACGACGAAGAGCTTCCTGCACAATCTCGTTTTCCTCGGAAATCAAGTCGTCGTAGCGAAGACCTTTTTTAATTCAGTTCGTCGCAGGAATTCCGCGAATGAAAGGAACGCGATTATGCTTACCGATCTGTCGGTAGCCGGCAGCCTGAGAGTACACCTTGGCCACAGGCTCCAGGACGCCCGAAAGAAGCTTGCAGTTCTTAACAAAGTTCTTCAGAGTAATAGACATTGTAAGAGTAGGGAGATGGACAGGGCCTATGTATGTGTGGTGTGTTTGAAAGATCCTATGTTGTTTTGGCTCCCGCCAAAAGCCCATGCCTCGGGGATGCCCGTATTCCGCCACAAATGTGACTGCAAATAAAGGTTCCCCCCAAAAAGGGCTCAAGGGCCCGGTCCACTCGTCGTCGATGCGGATCTACTACTGTGTTTCCACTGCTCTTGAAGGTCGTATGAAACAGCTGGGTCTTTGCTTGTGTTTTACCATAGAACCAGCTGCGAGCGCAATGTCCTGTGCGGCGTTCCCGTCCCGATGAAGAATTCGATTGCACTTGCTGCAAGTGACAAGGCGTATATTCTGAGAGCCGTCTGCACGACGCAGATACTCAACCTCCGTCATATGGCCTTGATATAAGCAGCGGCCACAGGTTTTTGAAGTTTTGTATTCGTCGATGCGACAGACGAAGTATGGTACCCTTGCAGCTTTTAACCGTCGCTGAAGATGGTCTTTTAAGCGCGTATCCATGGCTGCAGGCGCCCCTCTACGGTTTGTGGTCGTCATTCCGTCTAACCCAAGGGCAAAGACTACGGGTTTGTTAGCAG
>JSYX01000378.1:0-33858 GCA_000787465.1 Thermomucor indicae-seudaticae
GTAAGTAGAACATACGCAATGGGTATCTGTTTTGACAAATTATGTTGACAAAGTGGCGCAAAAAACTTGCTCACCTAGGTGCAAATCTAACTCGTAACGACGCAAAGAAGGGATCAGAGCGGCGTGAATACTTCCTCAAAATTCAGTATCTTCACGCTTATAATCACACAGTTTCTCACACATGCACATGCTCCCTCTCTTCGTCTCTCATGCAAAGGGAATCGCCAAAAATTTAAAGTTGGCTGCAGTATTAGTGAATATTTACATGGGATGGGCTACTGCTCTTTCACCAATTCAGGGTGTCGGGACAGCTTCGGAAGGTCCCTTGTCAATATCTGAGTGCCAATGAAACCATGGAAGGCATTCAAATGCAGAACTCGCACCCATTTGAAAGTTCCTTTTCCGGATGGCCTGGTTGTCTTGTTTGAGTAACGCTTCACATTTGCCTACATTCATCGCCTTTCCTTTCCGTCCTTCTTCTTCCCTTTCTTTTGTTTATTCTTATACAATGGCTGGGCCGAAACTAAAGAAGTTCCCAAAGTTCATAGGCTCACGGCCATACACGGACATCAAGATCGAAAAGAGTACTGAGAAAACCAGGATATCCTTAGGAGAGAGTCAAGCAGCCTCTCGGAAAAAGGAGCCAACGACAGGTATACCGCCCAGACTATGGGCTCATTTGATACCACCTGTACCTGTTGTCACATCTACCGTATATCGCCACTATGCAAAAGGCAAGTCTGTATATGGATTCGGCACTCCCGTCTTCATTATTGACTGGTACTAAAAGACTTAAGCCTACAGGGCCACCTGCCAAGTCATGGTCTTTATCTTTCGACTTGGCCGTTGCTATCATGGCTGACTTTTTACGCCGCTCGAGTTCAAAAACAGTCGAAGACCTTCAAGCGTTGTCGACCCAAAAGGGGATGCCCATTCCTTCTGACACACTCCGCCGAAAGGTTTACATTACACAAGATTATCGTGAGAAAGCAGGTTCTATACTCGACAAACTCTTCACTGAGGATAATGAGCGTGTCATTGGATGGGACTGGAGAAGTGACCGTGAGCGAGTCGACTGTCTAAAAAGTGAATGGCTTGAGAATATAAAGCATTCACAACAGGAAAAACCACGTGGTCGCACGATTCTTTATCTTCATGGAGGAGCCTATTACCTTGGCAGCTTTGGACTTTACCGTCAATTATTAGCCAAACTGGCCAAAGTACGTACCAATCAACAGAAAGGAGTTCGTGGGTTAACGCAAGGTTTCCCGCCAAAAAGCTATCAGATGCACGCGTTTTTGCCATCGATTATAGATTAGCACCTCAACATCCGTTTCCCGCTGCTGTCGAGGACGCTCTGGCAGCCTATTTGTATTTAACTGAGCCTCCAGAAGGCATCGAGCCTGTGGACCCGTCCAATCTTGTTATCGCAGGAGATTCTGCAGGCGGAGGCTTGACGTTTGCATTGCTTTTGGCCCTTCGTGACGCCAAATTGACCGCACCGGCAGGTGCCATGACACTATCTCCTTGGTAAATCACCATTGCAAAATTATATCCATGGAAAACACGAGTTCGCTCACATCCTTGGAAAAGGGTTGATCTTACGCATTCATTTCCATCGATTGTTGATAATATTCTGACCGACTATTTGCCCGCAGCTGGATTCAAGCACGCTAATTCGGCCGCGCTAGACTATACCCTTTTGCCTCGACAACCTATCCATGACGAACCTTGCAACACCGAGATCGATGATGATGATATGGAGAGGATTCAGTTTTATGCGCCAAACAAGGCTCTCAAGCATCCCTTTGTCAGCCCTGTATTTGACAAGAAAAGGCTCAGAGGTCTCCCGGCCCTTCTCGTGGTAAG
Source organism: Thermomucor indicae-seudaticae (assembly GCA_000787465.1). Taxonomy (NCBI): domain Eukaryota; kingdom Fungi; phylum Mucoromycota; class Mucoromycetes; order Mucorales; family Lichtheimiaceae; genus Thermomucor; species Thermomucor indicae-seudaticae. Next base: position 1,870 of record JSYX01000378.1, read on the forward strand.
CTTTTCTTTTTTAACTTATCCAATCCATTGAGAAGAGGACCGCTCAACACTTTTTTCCTATTCCGTATCACAAGCAAACGGGAACAGCAGAGCGATTGCATGATGAGGCTGTCTACACTGCACTGCAAGCGAGTAACCAATTCAAGGATGATGCTGTCACCGAATACCCTGCGACTTCTGTGCGATTAGAACTTTATATAGACCAACCCCATGTTTTTCAACTCATCCTCCCGACGCGTTCCGCGACACGCTCGCTAAAGAATCTCGCCAAGTTTGTGCGAGATGTGACCACTGACAACAATGGTGAACGACAAGAGTCTTCCGGATTGATTGTCAACACCATATCGCCCAAGGGCAACGTGTCAGACACAACACAAGAACTACTTCAAAGCTTTGCCGATGGCAAGCGCTGGACTGAGTGGCAAGAGCGACTGGCATGTAATAGCTTGAAGAAACGTTGGGATGCCGTGACAGATGCGGTTGCCAAACTTGACTTGGGATCAACAACAGAGACTGATATCAACAGAATCTTGTAATTGTTATCATGCATAAAACCTTGGAAACCATTGGAATTTCTTGTTGTCGATCTTGACTGGGTGTAACCTCAGGGAAAAAGGATCGTCGTCGTTGTCGGGTATTCGACGAGCCTTTTCCATAAAAGTTCAAGTCAACCTTGTCCTTTTTTCTTTCCCCTTGACTATGGGCTCATCATCAACCAGTGTAGTCTATTCGAATTTAATACATCTAGGAGTGTGTCTCACCTTTTTCGTTGTCTTTCTGGCGGGCATTGGACGTTTCATTGCAGGTAATGTGCAGGAGTTGGTTCTCTAAATCACGGCACACCCAACTTACGCAATAAGCGATGTCCCCAGATCCCAAAGACCGAAGCAGGTGTCAGTCCGCACTGAATGACGGTTGGTGGCAAGATACCGATACATTTACAAAATGGCAGCCGAGTGGCTGTATGATGCACCAATACAAGCCTGCCGAGATATCTGCGTGCCTGAGCCATTCTCGCATATTGTACGTAGGCGACTCGATAGCGCGCGAGCAATTCTTTTCATTTGCACGTATTATGCGAAAAGATGTCGAAACCGATGGACCTCGTCATGTGGATCGTAAATACGAATTTAGCGACGACGACCAACAACAACTGACGCTGGAGTTTTGGTGGGATCCTTACCTCAACTCGTCACGTACTATCGACATGCTCAAGACCAATGAACCAAGTATACGTCCCAGCTTGCTTGTGATTGGAAGTGGCGTGTGGTATATGCGATATAGAGGAGACGCGTACCTGGAGGAATGGCGGGATGCCATGGATCGTGTGTTTGATGCTGTGCAACGATCCAGTCGCGTCGCGGATGTTGTACTTTTATCGCCTGTCGAGATGCCAGAGTTTGATCTGTTATCAGAAGAGCGAGCTCGTACCATGTCGCTTGACAAGGTGAACGCCATGAATGCATATCTCAAGAGCAATGCAGCCTCGATCAATGCCCTCACGCCATTTGCCGTACCTTTTGCTTGGAATCTGATGGCTAGCAGCACTGAGAATCTGACAGAGGATGGGCTTCACTTTGAGACACCGGTCACAACCACGCAGGTGCAGTTGGCCTTGAACTATCGCTGCAATGACCATCTCCCAAAGCACTTCCCTATGGATAGCACTTGCTGTTTTCACTATCCTGTGCCTAAGTGGTACCAATCGATTTTCTTTTTATTCTTTTTAGCTGCTGTTCCTGCGGGCCTGTATATGTCTGGATCGCGTAAGTAAATGATCTATACCTTTCAACAGTTCTGTATAGGCGCACTAACTAGGTACTTGACAGAACAACCGCTTCTCAATGGGCTCCGCAGACTAATACCCGCAGAATCGACTCTAAACGCATTATTTATCTTTGGTCTGGGCGTAGTATACATGTTCTTTGGGGACCGCACTCAGATCTTTGCCAAGGCGCAAAAGTACTTTGACCCTCTTGTATTCACTGCGCTCTTTGTGGGTTCTATGGTAGCAGGCATAGTTACCATGAAGACCAAGACGGACGGCGATCTTGGATTCCTTAACCGCGACCAAACGGATGAATGGAAAGGATGGATGCAAATCGTTATCTTAATTTATCACTTTATGGGCGCGTCCTCGATTTCGGGCATCTACAATCCGATACGCGTTTTGGTCGCGGCCTACTTGTTCCAGACAGGCTACGGCCACTTTTTCTTCTTTTACAAAAAGGGCGACTTCAGTCTTGGTCGAGTTCTGAACGTGCTGGTGCGCCTGAATCTCCTGACGTTTGTGCTGCAGTATGTCATGGACACGAACTATTTAAGCTACTATTTCACGCCACTTGTCTCGTTTTGGTTCGGCGTCATATGGATCACGATGTACATTGGTCACCAATCCAACAAAACTATGCCGCCGTGGTTTATGCTATGCAAAATCGGTATAGCGGCAGTAGTAACGACGATGATCATCCATGTTCCGGGGCTCTTGGAACGAATGTTTGCGTTGCTGGAAAGAACTTGTAACATCCACTGGGACGCGGCCGAATGGCGGTTTCGTCTAGGTCTGGACGCGTGGATTGTCTATGTGGGTATGCTCTGTGCCTATGGCGCCATTAAGTTTTCCGAGCACCGTCTGCAAGAGCATCCGTCGTGGTCCACGGCAAAGAAGGCTGCGGTGATCGGATCCGTCGTGGCCATGATCGGATACTTTTACTTTGAGCTTTCATGCTCTTCCAAGATCGTCTATAACCGTTATCACCCATACATTTCATGGATACCCATCTTTGCGTTCATCACGCTTCGGAATGCTACTGTTCGTTTGCGCAACACGTCGTCCAAGTTCTTTATCTTCTTCGGTCGCATCTCACTCGAAACGTTTATCGGTCAATTTCACATGTGGCTGGCCGGTGACACGAAGGGTTTACTGGTGGTCGTTACCCATCCACGGGCTGCGCACGGTCTAGGCTGGTGGTTCAACTTTGCAGTATCCAGTGTCTTATTCGTCTTTGTCTGCTACTACCTCAGTCAAGCTACTGGTCAGCTTACAAAGTGGATTTGTTCGGGAGTGTTGTCTGCGCCTGCTTCTGCTGCCAGTAGCCATGGCAGATCAGGACATCAAGAATACCAAGCAGTTCCATTACTACCGACAAATTCGCAACAAACCCGACAAGAAACCGGTCATCAGACAGCAAAGTCTGATGCATTTGCAGACCCTCCAACGGCCGTTCAGGGAGACATTGTGGAGCAACAAGAAGAAGACATGGAATCAGGTCCTCCGGCCAGTCGGTTATCCGCTGCAGACAAGTTTAAGAACTTTTGTAACGATGCTCGCGTCAAAGTCTGTTTCTTTATAATCATTGTGGCGATTGTAAACAATTTCTGTAATTAGAACATTCCCCCCTCCCTGTACTCTCTCTCTTCATATCCCTTTCATAAGCATTTAGTATACATCTTATTCGCGTAAATACCATTTCATCAAAACCGAGCGTGAGCCGCTGGATTCTACGCACTTGGGTCCATCTGTCAAACTTCAACAGTGCGTCATGTAACTTAATACTAATGAGAACAGATGCAGCGTTTTGCTTAATGTAAAGACGGATTCAAAATATCTGTTTGCCACCCGACTTGCGATGACAGGCCAAACTTGATAGCTGGCTCTACGTATTTTGGATTATGATCGATAATATCCTTCTACATACCGCAATTTAATGGATTAAAACGATTAGAGACCATTTTAGTGCCGTTATTTTTTTGCACAATGATACTGAGCTTGCCTTGTATGACAAGAACCCGATATTGAAACCGACACGGTATTATACATACCCGTGATAATTTCTATGACGCCATGGAACATGGCGAAATAAGCGAGACTCAGATACTAGATGAATGTTGAGCTTACGCTCGTTCGATGGACGACGTATTATGTGGCCCCCGGCACGCTTACTAGTTAACAGCTCACATGGATTCTTGGGTGAGTGGCGAACCTTTTCATCTGCAGGTAATGAAATCCTAATACGCATATATATAGGGGCTGCCTCAGTCATGATTGAAAATGTTCATACTTCTCTTTCTCTCTCTCCTCATTCTCGTTTTACCTATTCATGGAATTTGCTATTAAGCCTTTAAATTTACAAGGCGGGCAATGGTAAGTTATTCCCTGACATTCGAATTAGCGCGTCTTTGGTAACCGTTATCAATCAACAGTAGCTGGTGTGGCAAATACGGGCATCAGCAACCCCACTGTCCACTCTTAAAGTGAAAGCTCCTTGACGTTCATTTCGTACCAAACAACAATAAGGGTCTCCATACACAATCTATGTACATATGCGTCATTCTTTTTCGTATAACTTATTCCCGATTTGCGCTTCCAGTATGTCTTCAATTGCTTTATTATTTGCTTCTTATTGCCAGTGACAAATAACCCATAATAATAAGCAAGAAGGGCCAGAATCTGATTCCTGTCTGTGCACCAATTTTCCTTCTCTTTCTTTCTATTCAATATGAATGATAGTGGCATGGACCAAGATGAATGGACGCTTGAGGTAGGCGGACGACCGTCTCGGCGAAGACGCCATTTGCCCATGGCCGTTAGTAGCATTCCAAGAAAAGATCACGAATCGCGTCCTCGCGTACCATTACTTCCAATGAAGCCAGGGCTTCGACAGCGAAGGAAACAGCACGACGCAAAACAACAACGGCAACCAAATACCGCTCCTCCTTTGTATTATTCTTATAGCGAAGAAGAAAACCGAATGCGAAAAACATGGCGTTGGCTATTTTGGCTGGCATGCGGAGGATGGATGGTCTTTCTAGGATATCGTATTGTGGTATGTCTATGGTCAGGAGACTGTGATCGACTCAGTCTCGTCCATTTCATGACGTCCTCTTCTTCTCCACGACCGTAATTTGTATCCATGTACCATATATTGTCAGATAAAAGAATTGCATGCATATGAAAGAGCTGCTGCATTGGTGTGCAATGCGTTACAGCAGAAAAAGAAGCGCCTGTTTTCGATCAATCTCTTCAGCTGCTGGTTGGCAGATCGTGCTAAACTTACGATCATCGGGATTAACCTTTTCGTACATATACACGTCAGCTGATGCGTGAAATGTCATAAAGAAACCGCAACCAGGGCCATTTTCCCAAGCCTTTTAAACCGATTCGGCGGCTAGGCTATAAAATTTGTTCTTGCTTTACAGCGCATCTGCCCCCCCCCTTTTCTCTCTCTTTTCCCTCTTTCATCGCATCGTATATGCTGTTGATCCACGTATACAATGACATACGATCGACAGGACGAGCAGTATCCGTTTCCACACCGTAACAATTACCCTCCTGCTTCGTCTTCTGACGCGCCCTTACCGAGCATGACGATACCAGGAACTGATATGGGCATGGCAGGAGGAGGATGGGATGCGACAAGTATGCTTGGGTTCCCGTCGCCATCACCAATGGCCGCGCAAGCACCCGCACCACCTATATCATCATCACCCTCATCCATGATACCACCAGCAGCAGCAGCAGCAGCACCGGGTAATCTTACGACCGAATCTTCTTCTTCATCGATAACCGCCACCGAAACAACAAAGGAGTATCATCCGGAATGGGGCGTCATGAGAGAGCAAGAATTTCATCCACTCACGCTTAAACATCAACGTGATCTCGAAAACCTTTATCAATCGGGGACTTCCATGTCTGATTTTTATTTCTGGCAAGCGAATCTAGGCGGTTACTGCATGGCTGACATGACTCAAAGTATGGGAGGAAGGGGCAGAGAGGAAAAAAAAGGAGAGAATATTCCAAAAACTGATTGACGTTTCCATTCTACGTACAGATATGGTCGTGTCTTCCGAAGGCGTTTTCCCCCTTGTGCGACGTATGGTCGAGGGAGCACCGCATCCTGGCAGAAGAAAAAAGAAACGAGGCATGGGCTGATACCCTTATCTTTCTCTCTGTCTATTGTTATTAGTCTTATGCTGTTCTTCTTCTTTCCGAATTACTGCTCTGTTGTGTATATAACTGCTGTTAATGCCTTTAAGTTCTAAAGTCTTAAATACTCGCTTACAAAGCAAGGTGAACATGAAGCCTTATAGTGATCCAAGCAGGGTATGCCAAGTAAAGGGGAACGGGAGAGAGTAAAGTGGTCGGAAGCATTATATGATTGCAATAAAAACCATGCGGACGGGTTATTCGAGTGCAACGCGGGGTGAATTCACTTAAAGGATTTGGCGTTTGGACCAAATAAAACTCAGGACCGACAACGACATCCAAGCGCGCTATGTAATTACCGTTATGTTTAATGGATGAGGATATTCATGATAATGATTACTTCCTTTTTTGCGATTTAAACTCTGATTACATTTAATTAATTTTATATGCAAAGACGGTAACTGACATAGCGGCCAGCCGTTTCGCTATCGCGCAAAATTTTCACGACCTAGTACCAGTCATTTACTTAGCATTCTCGACAGAAAAGGATGTCCATAGGCGCAAGTTACCTGACCGCGCTTGAGACCGTAATATCTGGCTACTGGATCCGAATGCTGTATGCGGGGCAATTGTGTTTCTTTCAGCCGGCTAATGACAATCGGGAGTGCGTAAGTCACGCAGCATTATCTATGCGAATTACAGGAGTGTTTGATCCTTACTATCGCTTTAAAAGCGCTGCCTTTTCTTCTGCTGTCAAGACTTCGTGTCTTGGAACAAGAACGTGATGGGTAATGTTGACGAGTAATTCGTTCTCCTGGAAAGATTCCAGAGTATGCCGAGATGGCAATGATTGGATGACCTAACAAACATTCCGGGTCAACGAATTACTGCATGCTAACAATCAACGCCGTTCGGTAATCACCTTGCTTGCGGACGATGTTAAAGTCTGTTGATAAATACAGATACCCTTTGGGATTTGTTGTTGCGCCATACGTTCAACGTAACTACGTATATATATATATATATTTCACGATAGCGCGCGCTAAGTCCCCGTTTCTTCTTTTTGTCCGCGCGCAATGATCGACAACTTACACTCGTAATGGCTTTACGCCAACTGACTTGTCTTTGGGAAAGAAGACCAGCAATTGATCAGTCGGATCGTCCTTCTTTTGCACGACAAAAGTTAAATGATCGCGGCTGGCATGACCAACTGAATCAGTCTCGCTTGCTGAAAGGCTGGCAGCTACAGAGCAAGAAAGACTCACTCTACTTCTCCTGACGGCGCAAATTGTCGTCTAAATGTTTCCAGTTCCATGTCCAAATCCGCTTGCGACACCAAATATCCCTTTACGATCAATCGTTATTTGACGTTCTTTTCTTTAACTTGGTCTTTGCCAGCAAACAATTGTTACCCGATCGTGGACCATCTCATGTGCTGTTCTGTATACTCGCCACAAACGGGTCACCTCACCACTGCTGCTGCCGGAATCCATTTGGTATCGTTGGTATTATTTTCTTCTCTTCCAACAGGAAGTGGACAGAAACTGGAACAAAAAGTTTGTGACCGTCGCCGATGGTCGGACTGGTGTTGGTCCAAATGGAAAACCTTCCGGAGGAAGGACACCCAACAACACATGAGATTTGCTCGAACCAGTATTCGTCCCTCCCTGACCTTCCTATTACTGTTACTAACATGTCTACACACGTTTGGACTCTATCTATTTTTGAATGGATTTCTACTGACGCGGCAGACGCTGGACATTGTTGGAGTTGACCGTCCTGTATGGGATCAGTTTCCTCTTGCAGAGCAGACGCACCAGCAGACAACTGATTTCTTCAACAGGAATCTTTTACCGCCAAAAATGCCATCGCAAAAACCGTTTCGACGGGCCATGGTGATTGTTATTGATGCGCTTCGGTTCGATTTCATGCTGCAGATGCCCAATGCCAGCAGCAGCAGCCAGGACCGGTGCTATTATCGAAATCGACTCCCCATTATCCAGCACTTGCATAAAACACGACCTGCCTCATCACTTCTTTTTCAGTTTCGCGCGGATCCACCCACAACAACCATGCAGCGCGTCAAGGGGTTAATGACCGGTTCGCTTCCGACATTTATAGATGCCGGTTCGAATTTCGCGTCATCAGCCGTAGGCGAAGACCATCTCCTGCATCACTTGCGTCAGCGCTATGATAATATATATTTCATGGGCGACGATACGTGGGTCAATCTGTTTCCCAAAGTGTTTTCTAATACCAGCAAGACGTTTGAGAGCGACAGCTTCAAGATGTTTGACCTTGATACCGTGGATAACCGAATCTTATCACGGCTGTGGCCAATCTTAGAACAAGATCAGGAGTGGCAACTTGTGATTGCCCATTTCTTAGGTGTCGATCACTGTGGACATACGTTTGGGCCGTCGCATCCAAAAATGGCAAGCAAACTCAGCCAGATGAACAGTGTACTTGAGCGACTTGTGCAGTATGTGGATAATGATACCTTGCTGATTGTCATGGGCGATCACGGCATGTCGGTTGAAGGAGATCATGGTGGCGAAAGCGTGGAGGAATTGATGAGTGGACTATTCATGTATTCTACAAGGGATTTGACGTTGCTGCCACCCCTAGAGAATGGTCGTTATTATCGTGGACTGTATCAACGTCTACATCAAAAACGTGTAGAGCTATTAGGTTACCAGCAACTATTACACGACATTCGCGAACGTCTCGAGTATGATCCGACCGAATATCCGATAGTGTCGCAAATTCACCTGGTACCCACACTAGCCTATTTACTCAACGTGTCGATACCCTTTGGCAACCTGGGTGCGGTCATACCGGATGTCCTGATACCCGAGGACGGCACTGTTGTTCCTTCTTCCAAACACAGCGTGCTCCTCCATATGGCGCAACAGTTTCGAGTGAACGCTTTGCAAGTTTATACCTATTTGACACAGTACTGGAACCAGACAAATCATCCGGGGTTTGCTCCTGAATCCTTGAGGGACATTTATACCCACTTGTGGCATGCGGATCGGTTGCTCAAAGATCTCTTTGCTACTCGGAGCTTGATGGATAATGATGATAGCGACGAGGAGACGTTTTCCGTACTTGAAGAGGCCATCTTGAGCTATGATGCGTTTTTGATGCGGACGATCAGATATTGTCAGAGTATCTGGGCCCAGTTTGACGTTGGTTGCATGGCAGCTGGCATACTGGTTTTGAGCTTGACCGTGTGCGTTACAGTATATATTGCACGCATATGGCGACCGTGTATCAATTCTCGCCGCATGGTTCTGATATGGTTCAGTACACTTGTGGCAGGTTTTCTCGCTGTTGGTGTTGCCTTTGCAATATTGAGGGCTCTTGCGGTCCCGCATGCCGAATGGTTCGAGAAGATGTCGCATACGGACTGGGCGGCGAGTAGTGCGGCGCTCTGTTTGCTCGTAACAACTCTTTTCTCGATTGAGGAAATGGCTAAACCTGCGAAACCAATGGAAACGAAGACGTGGTGGATGTTGGTGATCGGCACAGTTGCGCAGTCGTTTACGCTAGCATCAAACAGCTTTGTGGTCTGGGAAGATCGTGGCGTGCGTTTTGTGGCAGCAACGCTGTGCGTTTGGTGGTTGTTTCTAGAGGTTGCTTCAACTAGGACTTTGAAGGCTGGTTGCATGTCTATGGCTGCACCGTTGATTGTGCTTAGTTGGGTTAGGTTGACGGGACTCACGGGACAGTGCCGCGAAGAGCAATTTCCTTACTGTGAATATCTTCACCATGGCCAGCTGAAACTCGGTCTCAGCACATTTCATTATGGGACAGCTTGGTTCCTAATGTGCGCTATCTTTTTGACTCTCATTCTTCCGTTTTTCTTTTATCAGAAACTGCGCGCGACGACATGGCATTGCGTAGCTTACGGCTTTGGGCTTGTCGTTGTTTTGCTGAGAATGCTGGCAGACATATATCAGAACACACCTCAGAATAGTACGTCCCTTGCCCACGAAGATGTGAAAGTAGCGTTGATTCCGTCTGCTGCAATGCTGAATGTATACCTTCCCCGAGCAGTATACGCATTATGTTTGGCGGGCATACTACAGAGCATATTCGACATGAATGATAAGACAAAACGGAAACCTGCTGCATGGACGATTCTCTTGCTGTGGAGCGTGACCCTGGCTATGTTACAACGTCCATTTGGCAGTGTGATTATCCTTACAGTACCACTCGTTGTGGATCTGTTGGATTCAAGTGGAAGCAGTTTACTTGTACGCGTTGCTCTGCTGCGATGTCTGGGGCACCATATCTTTTTCGCGACCTACCATCAGGCAACCTTCACATCATTACCGTGGAAAGCAGCCTTTGTCGGGTTCGATGATATGAATTACTATGGTGGTGCGATCCTGGTTGCGCTGTCGACCCTTTCAGGCCACTTGAGCGGATGGATTGGAGGTCTGGTCCTACTTGCGAATAATAGTAATGAAGAGATAGTAGAGCAGCAGCAGCAGCAGTACAAAAGTTCGGTATATCTCACAGTGCTGCTGGATGCAATTCCAACGACCTTATCTGCTGTGTTTGTTTTAATTCTGCGTCGTCATTTGATGACATGGAAAATATTTGCCCCTCGGTTTTTGTTACAAAGTCTACTTGGTGTCGGTTCACATATTGCAGCTATACTTTATGGAAAGTTACTTAATCCATAGTAAATTTGAGTGATAATAATATATCGCAATTGTTGTTGTTCGTTACGAGGCCTGTCTTTTCCGGTGTAATCTTTTCCAGAAAAATGCCGCATATTTTGGAGTGGGATGCATGGCATGCATGTTTTAAAAAATGTTCCGATGCAGACCAATCCAGGGCACACACACACAACCTTTTTATCTCTCTTCTTTACGTCTTCTTATATAGTTGTGTCAGTGTAAAAGTTTTATGTGATACCATGTCCAACTACCCAAAAGTACCCAATCCGATGCTCTCACCGGCACGGCCACCTCCCACTCAACGCGGTTTACTTGGGCGTTTCTCTACTTCGACTTCGCTCAAAGGACTTTCTTCGGCATCCACCGCATCCTTTAAGAATTTCTTTAGTAAATCCTTTCATCAGCTATCCTCAGCCAGCTCGTATATTCGACCAGCAGCTAGCAAACGCATTGGACCAGCGTCCATCACAAGCGATACACGGAAGCAGGACTATGATGACGATGCAATCTACAAAAACACTCTGCATTTCGCTCAATATCATAATCATGTCCTTAAAAAATCCTCACCTGCCGGTTTGAACGAACCTATCATTTATTATAACGGACCATGGGATACACTGGACGAATTGCCAGACGATAAATTGGAGTGGATCAAAAATGAGCCGGTGACCACAGAAGGATTGAGGCATCCCTTGACGGATTGCTCAGGATCGATTGTGTTTCGCAAGCCAGTTACCCGCAGCCAGACATTGTATGATAATGATCAAAGAAAGGGAAAAAGGCGATGAGAGGACTTACACGTCTTGCATGTTCTAGTCCCGTTATACAGCGCTCAATACCCATTTCGTCACCCAAGGCCATGTTCTATATACGAGGTAAACAAGGTCCTCTTAAAAAAACACAGGGAAACTCAAGTACATATATGTATCTAGTGATCCACATCGTACAACATGACACGACCAAGTGTAAGTTAGTAAGAAAGGGAACATCAAAGGAACAACTGGAACTGATTCGAAACAACAAAGTGTGTAATTTTCGGTGTACGGTTCAAGTGGATCAAAGTGTATGCTATGGTCACACTTTTACAAGCGAGAAACGTGGCAAGAGCCGTATTCGAGCCGATATTGACGAGATATTCTTATTGCAAGTGCATAAATTAGATGTAAACCTGTCAAATTTCTGGCTAACATTTTATATCATAAAGTGACGTGGATCATCCCACAGTGGCGACCCTTCAGGTGTTCACTCAACCAAAGCCGGCGATGACCGGTCTTTTCGGTTTTCGGTCAGCACAGGTGCAAGAAACCTTGGTCGGTCAACAAGACTTTGAGGTGACGATGCGGCCAAAAGAGAAGCAGCTGCACTATGTTACACTCGCAAGGTCACCGTCGTGTCAAGTACTCGTGATCTCTGGAACTTTCGTCAGTTGTGGCGCTCAGGTATTGCTTGATAACAAGTGCGTTTATGCTGGATACCTTACTGTCTATATCCGTGGACGGTCGACTCCTGTAAGTAAAAAGAAAAGGTTAGCAAGTCAAAATGACACGTGCGTATATAACACGGCTGTATACATATAGACTTGGCAGCGCTTTTGGGCAGCTCTACATGGAAATCAACTGAATCTTTATGACTTTGAATATCGAGAGGTAAGAAGAAGCAATAGAAAGAGGGACAATGTTTTTTTACATCGACCTTCCTTTACAGTCAAAGCCACCTACTTATATTGTCCCGTTGTATTGCTTTTACCGGGTATTCCATCCTTCGGCAGAAGACGAAGAACGCCAAGTGGATGTGGGTTCGCTGGGACTGGCGTTACAGTTCAGTGAAACTGCACTCGATAAACGGGAACTGCTGCAGGATATGACTTGCTTTGAATGGCGAATGTATCTATTGCCTGATAACGCCAAAAGCGCCCGCGAATGGGGACGCGCTTTCAACTATGTTGCGTCCGTCTTGAACGAGCATCGTGGTGTGGAAGGCTACTATGACAGTACAACAATCACCGAGTCGTCTTGTCTCACGTCCAGTATTTACAGCACACCGACCAGAGACTATGAAGACTTTAACGATTACATCGCTTTATCGGATACTTTTGCATCATCTACTGTTCCTTCAAAACTATTGTGGTAATATAATAATAGTAATAAAAAAAGAATCAGCTTGTTTATGAAACAACAGAGTCGTATTGTCGATCATGCGTGCCGGGCCGTAAAAAGGTCATTGGCCCTCGCTCTCGTTATCTTCCATATTTCCTTATCCTCTACTTTTGATGCGTTTCAATGGGAGAATCTTCGAAAGCAGCACTGGAAAACGCTCCCTTGATCACTGGACGAGGCAAAGATAAATCGCCAGCGCATCTGGGAGGTTATGGAGCTGCAGCAGGTTCGGCAAGACGAAGACCATTCACCAATGACAACGACCAAGACTTTATCGAACAAGAAGACACACAACTGACGCAGCAATGCCGCTTACGACTCTGCTTGGCTTTCGTGTTGCTTTTGGGTCTCTCGTGCGTCGCCGCCCTCTTCTTGCTGCTCATGACGCCTGATTTTGCACAACGATCATTGGCCGATGGCATCGAATTTCAGTTTAAGGAAGCCTCGATTATCAATGCAACCGAAAACGGTAGTACCCAACTTGACTTGACGTTACATGTCGCTGGCCAACTCGTGCTTCACAAGACAGTGTACGATTTGAGCCGGCAAGTGTCTCGGTTCTTTGGCGATATCCAGATTGAGCCGTCCACAGTCCAGGTGTTCCATGGGATAGACGAAGACCAGCAGCGTATCGGGGCCATCGAGTTGCCACCGTTGGTGCTCTCATCGACGAGTAACTTGACTACGTTTGATTTTATCACTCGGTTTAGCGTCAGCAATGTGAAAGCGTTGGTCGGATTCTGTGAGGACGCCGTGGCTTCCAAGACGGTCGCTTGGCAGATTGAGGGACCCGTGGCAATCAAAGCCGGCTGGCTATTGAGCACTCGAACCCAGATCGACAAGCAGGTGTTGCTCGACGGTAATTTATTACTGGAAGCGTTTTGCGAAGCTACAGGAAGGTTCACTTTTGGTATGACCAGGTATGGACGGGTTGAAGCAAGCTGAAATACAGGACGTTCAGTTTCCTGGTGCTCACCCACTCGGAGGCATTGCTTTGAGCGGCAGAGTGGGTATCTATAATCCATCCAGAATGCTGAGTCTACCTCTTGGTGATGTTGACTTTGCTATCTACTTGGCGGATGAGAACGGATACGAAAAAGTCATTGCTGTCGTCAGAGCACATGATGCCAAGCTGTTGGGCGATCAACAGAACTGGTTCAATATTTCTGGGCGTTCCATGCCCTTCGACGATGGTGATGATCGTGGAAAACAACTTATGGAAAAATTCCTTTCCGCCTATTTACACGGAAACACGACGACTGTTCATGTACGTGGCAGTTCTTTCGGGCCTGATGATTTACCACAAGACGGCAATGTGCCTACGTCTTCGACGCCGGCATGGCTACGAAAAGCGCTGGAGTCGCTCTCTCTCAAGATACCCTTCCCAGGCACTTCGGATTCGAACCTTATTCGTTCTCTAGAGCTTTCCGATATCAAGATTGATTTCTCTGATGATTATGACGAACCTCTTGTGTCTGCCCATGCCATGGCGCTACTCAAAAGACCCGACGAGATGAACTTCTCTCTGAACGTGACAGAAATCCGACCCCAAATATACCTCTATCTGCATGAAGATTCCGAACGACCATTCGGTCGCTTGATACCCACGAAACCATGCCCTGCTGAAACATATCAGATGGAAGACGATCCAAGCATGTTTAAAGTGGTGTCGCAAGTGGAACGTGCTCCTTTCTCTGTCATGCCAGGAATGGACGACGATTTTCAAAAGTTTTTGGAAAACATATTTCATGGTCGACGAAGCAAGGTGTACATACGCGGTACTTCAGATGCACAGGTGGATAGTGCTTTTGGACATCTTGCCGTGCACGGCCTTTCATTTAAAGGAGAGATTGAGACCAAAGGTATCAAATCCTAGAGCCTTGAAACAGCGAATAAACTCTGTATTCTATTGCAAGCAACCTAATGAGTATAAACCAAAAGGTATGGAAGGCATGAAGAATCCGCCTCCGGAAGTGACATCGATAGCTCTGAAGCGCGGGCATCCTGACGCTCTTGAAGTACTGTGCAGTCTTGTAATCTCGAACCCGTCAAATGTTGACGTCAATTTGGGTCTACTTCGAGCGTATTTGATATATGATGACAAGATCATTGGGGAGTCTACAATCCCCGAGCTAAAGTTGGAAGCGGAAACAAAGAGTGAACTGATTGTTGAAGGACGCTTATTCAAGGAGGCACCATGCCATTTATCACCCATGGTTGAATTTATCGGCAACTATATATCAGGTAACATGTTGGAAGGAATCATGAGCGAATATCTACCAACATTTTCTATTTTTATAGGAGACGGCGAAACAAAACTGGCGATATCAGGAAGACACCCGAACGCTACTCTATCCAAGCTCCTGTGGCCGCTCGTTCAGCAGTTTGAATTTACGGTCAGTCCTCCTCCGTTCCAGGAGGCTCCGCTACTGGCTGATATGCGGATGAACATCCTATCATCCACGACGATTCTTTGGCTCCGTAACCCATTCGAGGAAATCAATATCGAGATTGTCCGACTCGATGCGTCGGCGACATACAGAGGCCATCAAATCGGGACTGCCCATGCCAACTTTGAAGATCCCAGTGAGGGCTGGCCATCAGGACCCGTGGTACTCCCACCACCTGTTTGTTCCTCAGAGGATAACTGTACGGCTGTTGTGATCGAGACACCCAAAATACCAGTCATGACCAAGAAATTTGGCTTTGAAGAGATCAAAAAGGCACTCGGCGGTGAAATTGAGATCTCTGTGGAGAGCATGCTTGATATCAATATCGATCAACTTGTGCTTCAAGATCTTCGGTACCAACGTAGCAATTTGACCGCAAAAATCAGCAAAGGCTTTTGATTGCACTCGAATTAGATGCCCAGCGCGGCTATGTATCATACAATCAGCCAGTGCATTGACCCAGCTTAGTATCATTTCTTTTGCAAATTGTATATATTTGAAGCTGATACCCATACTCTCTATATAAGCTTCCTTTGTAAGTAGCGAAATCTAATAAATGATGCAGCGCACTTTTTCTAACCCACACAGCAAAGGACAGCCTCTTTAGTCTCAAGACACGCCCATTTACTGCTGAACATTTTACGAAAAGGGGGTTTAATTAAAAAGCGTACTATAGCAAAGACTTTTTCATTGTATCTTTCATGGTGCGAATGCTACAGTCTTTCTTAATTCGACATGCCAAATAGACATAGAGGCTCGTTTGAAATAGAATATACATCCGCGCAACATTTGGCATGGACGGCGCTTGCTGGTAGCCAATGAAGTTCGGCTACAACATTGAGGTTGTGTGTCACATTGTTTCGCAGAACTGTGTGTAGACAATCGTTGAAAAATGAGTATTAGTCAAGGTAATACTCGCGCCATTGTAGACTGATCTATGTGCGACGTGGGGAAGAGAGGAGTGGCGCGGGCTTTTTATACTTTGCCAAGTATACCAGATAACCTCGTGCTGACACTCGAAACGCAAATGATTGACACGGAACGTGGCAAACGGTTGTCAAGGGCATGTCCATCATATGAGCCGCGTAAACATTGTGACATGCTCTATGCCAGAATCGGCAACCCAATTTGAGACTGACAGCAGAATTGTTTAGACTTGTGGTACCTTGACAACACGGCAACTCGAATCATGGTCACCTTCCCGAAATTAATTTTTTTTTTTTTTCAAATAACTCACCATTCTCCTCCGTAATTATCTTTTCTCTCCCTTTTTTCTTTCTTCTTTTCTTTCGACCCTTTCCCTTCCTTCGCGATGCGTCCAAAGATCATTTGGATATCAGCACTCATATTCACATTCTTTTCGATCCAGTCCCAGGCTTGTTTTCTTGGGATTGGAAGCGACTGTAACAAAGACCAATCAAGCAGTTCAGCTGTAGAAAGTCCCACTTCAAGTGCGCCAGCGGCCTCTTCGCCTGCTGCGCCAACGGATAGCTCCAGTGCGGCACCGACCAGCGCAGCGGCACCCTCAAGCGCACCTTCTACACCTGCCCAGTCCTCTGGCGGTCAACAACAACCCAGCCAGACAGTCGCACTATCATCACCTTCGAGCCAATCGAACCAAACCCCGACGCCAACAGATTCTACTTCTAATACAGGCAATCACACGCCCGCATCGTCGTCTATTGATTCTGCCTCTTCTTCTTCTTCGTCATCCCCATCGAGCACTGACGCAGCCTCTTCATCGTCGGCCAACAGTCAAGGTGGTAGTAGCAGTAGCGACAGCAAAAACACTGGAATCATAGTTGGATCTGTTGCTGGCTTTGTTGTCGTGATAGGTGCTGCGTTCGGATTTGCTCTTTTGGCGAAGCGAAAACGTGCCAGCCGTCGCAGCCGACTGTATGGTAGTGATGAATTGCAAACACCTAGCAGCAACAACAACAGCAGCAGTAATAACGGCACAGCAGCAGCGTACCACAACGGTTCGCCTTACGACAGTCGTCCGTCACCAGCCATGGCTGCTGCAGAGACATTGCATCACTCACCACCCATGCAGCATCAACCAATGCAACAGCAACAATGGGATGATTACGCGGGCGGTTATCATTATGGTGCTGGCTACTCTCCTCAGCCACCACCAGCTGTGGCCGGTGACCCTTACTACTCGCCACCAATGCCTAACCAAGCTTTGAATCCAGTCATGAGTTATCCCGACGCTGCCATTTCGGGCGCTTATTACGCCCACCCACCTAACAATGGCCCGTACTACGATAACACTGGATATTACGATCCTTATGCGCAAAATGCTGCTATGCACAGCTCTCCTCCACCCATGGCTGCTACAGCTGCTCCTATCCCGACTTCAGCTGCTGGTGGACCGATCTATTCTCCACCCAACGCTTACGATGATCACGATGCACAACCGACTCCAACCAGCAACCAGTATCATCCACCAGCGTCTCAGCCTCAGCCAACAGCGCATGAACAACAGCAATGGGGTTACCGATAAATTGTAGACAAGTTCCCATGATAGTTACCCACATACATACATACATACGTTATTTTTTCTTTTTCTTTTCAGTAGTCTATCCATTCCAACTTCTTTTAATCTCTGTCACTAAAGAGGTTTAAAAGAAATTATGTATATCTGGAAATCAAAGCCAAGATATATTGTCATCATGAATATTGGGTGGAATAATAATAATAAGTTAGTTTTAGCGCACAAGATCATTTCTTCTTGGCACGGTATTCAGCAATATCCTTTTCGACTTCAGCCTTCATTTCCCTGTAGAGCTTGGGTCGATAACCCAATGCAAACAAGACTTCAAAGAACACAAAGTAAGGTGCCGAAACCAGGGCTTGGACGAGATTGTCGACCAATCTTGGGCTTCTCTTTTCAGCCACACCATGGCCAATGAATTGGAAAATCCAAGAGGCGACATGGCCTGCGACTGCAATAGGGACCGCGTTCGGGTTGGTACGGGCAAACTTTGTTGCGGTATAGCACATGCCATACAGGAACGGGGCGTAGAGTGCCTTTTTAGGGTAAAACGTTACAAAGGGGAGCGTTCGTTGTATGGGGTGAAATATACACTTACTGAAGCGATAGGGTCCAACACAGTATAATACAGACTGTAGCCAACTACGGTAAAGAAACCCAAGTTTGGTCCAAATGATTTTAGCCAGCGGAATGACGATGGCAACGAGTTTGGATTGATCAGTGGTCCCGTCTTGGCACCAAAAACCAGTGCTACATTACAATTCCGAGAGAGAAATAAGTTGAAGTTACGGTTCGCAAGGGGTACGTGTCAAATGCGTAGATTACCTGTCCAGAAAATGACGGGTACAAAGACCATGTGAATCGCGACGTTCACCTTGTTGTTATGGTGAGCGCCATACAACACGAGTTGCTTTTTAAGATTAAACACGTCCACCAAAGGCATTGTAGTAAAGAAGCTGAGATATGCGTATAACGAGAAGAGGAAGATATTCACCCCGCCTTGCTTGCTTAAATAAGCTTGGCGTGATGCAAACCCTTGGAGAAACACCAATTTATCACATGAATCGTACCTTTCCCTACGGATAATCATGGTACCTGATGCAGAATAATAGGAAAATCAGAAGTCTTACGTTTCTTTACGAGTGGTCGGTCACTGATGGGCAGACCTGCTTGGATTAAAAAGTCGTAAAACTTCCACCGGATGTAAGTGGTTTACACCATCTTTTCTTTCGGGAAGCAAAGAAAAAGGTGCAAGAGGCCATCCAATGTTAGTAGCGAGAGCGTTGTGATCATCTCGTGATTACTGTGGGTAGAGGTATTCATAGTCCAGGTAAGATTGGATTCGCCGCACCTCGCGCACTGAAAGAAGGTAAATGAAAAGGCACAGAGTGATCAAAGGTCGAAATTCATCACCCGTCTGGTCAAACGACATGAGTCGAATTGGCCGAATTCTGGATGTTGGATTTCGGAAAGGGAACCGGAGATTTGTACGGGCTCGACAGACTTGCAGAGCTGTTTTCGGTCAACCGTGCTAGCTGCAAAATCATGTAGACATGCACTTTATATATGTTGTTATGTTACTGTTAGGCAAACTTTATTATGCTGGGGATGTCCCTGAGATATCTCCCTTTCATGCTTGGATGTGCTGGATATGCTTTAACAAGGTACACAAAATGTGAATCACTGTTGTCGGAAACTGAGTTGCATATGCCCCCTTTTAATCGGTCATCTTCGAAGAAATAGTAGGGTTGGATCCGTAAGCACACGCATAGAGAGTTATCATACTCCCAATCCAACGCACGCAACGAGTCATCATAGCAAGAGTGCAACGTTAAGCGCGGCTAACACCTTGAACTGAGTTTTAATAACGCCACCAAGCGAAAGCCGAGCCTACTGCAGCTTCTTCATCTCTCTTTAATCTTGCACCAGCAGCAGCAGTGAACAACAGTAAGAAAGGGCGATGGACAGTGGTACGTCAGCATTGGCGCCACCGCCTCCACCACCACCACCACCTCCACCACCGCCGCCGCCTCCTGCTCCTTCGGCAAGCGAGAGAAGTTCCTCACAAATATTGCGCGAGGTTCCTTTACTGAGATTACCCGCGATTCCTTGATGTAGTTTTTTTAACAAGAGCATACGTTTTGTAGTTAGATGACCTATTAGTAAAACTGGAACGAGAAACGAAAATGAAGTCTGGCGTAGAAAACATGCTCGAGGTCTATTTAAAGGACAAAAAGCGAACTAAAGATCTCGAAGCGCAATTGGAAGCATATAACTCTGCCATTGAGGAAATTGTTCAACGTATTGACGCCATCAAAACCAATGCAGGTATTTCAGAGAGAGGGAGAGCGGAGCATTGTGTAATCCCGCATAGTAGTCGTCTAACTACTCTTTGGTTTCGCAGGCGCGCACATGGCGCAAGTAACACAGAAGCTGAAAGAGCACAATTACACCGGCAATACGGTCTTTGTACCTGGACGGTCAAGGAATAAACCGCGGTCAAACAGTTCGCCCAATATTAAAGGCAAACAAAAGGCAGCGCAGGAGAATATCTCGTTTCCCGATGATGGTTCGTCGCTATTCCTTTCTAACTGGCCAACTTGTCCTAACTGAGATTACTTGCGTAGACGCGTGGCCCATTGGAAAGCGTTTGCATCATATTGTCACTCAATTACGTGTCGACGAGTGGAAAGCAACGAAACCAGGAACGTCGGCGGATGCACTCGTCATCAAAGAATCGAAACTGAGCAAATTAGACACTCTGCTACGTATTCTGAAAAACACGACGGATATCGATACGCATTACCCAAAGCGCAATATGGTTGCATGGTAAGGAATGGGGAAAATGTCCAAGTGGGTAATAGAAGCGAGGGGCTAATGAGCTTATAAGTTTGCGGCAGTGCGTTGCAAGTCCCAATAGGGAAGTTCGTGTGATGGGCTTAAGGGCATTGCGTCACCTGGTAGAAGGTCCAGCGGATGTCGAGCTTATGATGCAAATGCAAATCAGTATTTTCATCGTAAGGTAAGCAGAGATGGTTGTACATTGATTGAGAGGGAAATTGTCTGGTGACTCACTATATTTCTGCGAAAAAAGATCGCTAGCACGCGATCCCAATAATCACGAACCGGAGCGGGAGCAAACTTTAAAACTGATCCGTGCATTCATGGAATATGACGGACTGAAATATATCAAGCAGGACATAGTGCGCGCAGTGATGGCTATAGCGGAACAGTCCGATTGTCGGCTGCGAAATATATCCCTGGAGACGCTAGCAGAACTTGGTAACATGGCCAGCAATTTGGAAGACAGTTGGCGGCAAAGATGTTCTAATGATGTGCTACTATGGTTGTAGCTATTCTGGACATAGAACTGACAGTACGTTCCGGCGGCCTCCGTGTTCTTATGCAGGCGCTCTTGGATGGTCAGTTGAACATGACAGAAGTCTTGGTACACGCCATTGTTTATGTGTTGGATGTCCCTGGCCGACGACGCTACCTACGCCCCGGTGTAGAGTTGGAAATGATCATTGCACCATTTACTGAATCGGGTAAAGGACAAAACTACGAAGAACGACTAAAGAACAGCGCCAAAGTGGTCACTTTGCTTTTAAAGAGCTGGGCAGGCGTGTTCCTAATGTGCGCAAATAACATGCGTGCAGCTCGTTCTGTGGTTCAGGCATTAAGGCTACCCATGCCGGAAACGCAGGTAATAACTGCATTGGTCGATTTTTCATTACATCTGCGTAACACGTATTGTAGAAAATTGTTTTAGACATGTTCTTTGACGTCTTCCGTGTTAAGTTACCGAAGGACTACAACAACTTTTTGGCAGGACGTCAGCATACTGTGCACATTATACCGCAGGGTAATGTCGAAACTGAGAAACCGGCTATCGGTCATTCCGGTCCTGGAACAGTTTTGGCGGGCGCTAGTATCAACGAGATCATGAAAGGCTTTGGACCGGTAGATGCGTTTAATCACGACTCCATCGTCGGGAACGGCGCGACTACCAAGAATAACGAGAGACTAAAGATGCTTGATCACCACTTGTGTATTTTACTGATCATCTTCATCGACGCTAACATACTGATGGCATTGGTCGATATGGTGAAATCAGACGACTTGTATATTTCAAGAAAAGCGACTTTATTGATCGGCGAGATACTACAGCTCTCCACCCGTCTACTACCAATCCTGATGGCAATACAGGTTCAGTCGTTACCACAGCTTTTTGCACTGGCATCCAACTTCGAGGATGAACAAGTACGACATAATGCAACAGCTGCTTTGGCGCATATCGACAGATTGACTCGTGCGCAAGTACGATATGCGGCACCTGCGGTGAGCATCACGAAAGAAGAAAGGCTTGCCAATGCGATACGTACACAAGAAAAAGTACATGAAGTGAAGTTAAAGATCGGATATGCGATCGATGATGCACACTTTCGGCAGCTGTTAATGGACACTCAGGTGCTCAATACCAAAGACTATACCAAATGGAGCTGGGAAAGCATAACTGAACTATTGCAAGGCCCATTATTGAATCCGCGACGTCTTGACGAAGCTATGCGTGGCAAAAAGTTCATCAAACGCCTGCTGGCATTTTATCGTCCTTTTTCACATCGATTTTCCGACATCAACGCCACTAAAGCGAATACAGCAAGGTATCTCAAAACCGGCTGCACGCTGATCACAACACTTTTGAGCAATCCGGATGGTGTTCGGTACCTCAGCGAGAACAAGTTATTGGGACAAGTCGCTGAAGCTTTGAGCGAACTGGACCCGTTGAAAGGTGATCCTGAGACGGAGCCCATCTTTTCAAAGGAAAGAATGGAGAACACGCTCAGCCGTGGATATTTCACTCTCTTGGGTGTATTCAGCAAATATAAAGAGGGAGTACGGATCATGGAAAAGTTTAAAATCTTTAGCTTGTTCTATAAGCTGTCCGAATTACGGAACCGTGATGATTTGAAGGTGGCTATTATCACGAACATGGATTACAGTCTTGATGGCCATCCTCGCGTCTTGCTCTCCAAAATAATGACATCTGGATATAACCCAATCCGACTGTTCGCAACCCAGTATCTCGGAGTGATTATGCGACAGTCTGAGAGCGAGTACAACGATTGGATAATACGTCTTTTGGTTACCCAGCTGTACGACACACACCTGGACGTTTGTCAGATGGCCGTAAACCTCTTGGACGAAGCTTGCGAAAAACAGGATAATCTTGAATTACTTGTAAAATACAGACCCAGTCTTGGACATTTGGGCGAAATCGGCAACCCGTTGTTATTAAGGTAATTTACTTACGAGGTAGTCCATTGCAGGAAGACAAGGCCAGACAAAATTGACTCTTGCCTGCTAGATTTTTATCTACTTCGACCGGCTTCCGGTATCTGTATGCATTAGGTTACGTCCAAAAGGAAATGGATGATTGGTTCGAGGTGAGTAAGATCAGAATACAAAGGTCAAACAACGAAGAGATCGACTGACGGGTATGCATAGTTCCGTAATCAGCAGTATGTCACACAGCTAGAGCTCTCGCTGGCGAGAGCATTGGTCAATACCCCTGAAAAGAAGACAGCAAATCCATTTGAAGAAAGAGTAGACAGCGAAAACGATTTTGAAGCCTTGTAAGCGAAGGAAACCATCTGGAAAAAGAAAACCGAGACTGATGAATCTTGTCCGACATAGACAACCTGGTGATGGGTTAACCCCTCCCCATTTCTACGGCGAACTAACCAAGACCGAGGAAGGTTGCAATCTCCTTCGAGAGAAAGGTCACTTCCATCACTTCGCGGAGTTCATAAGGCAGCACGCCAAGGAGAATGACAATATGCAAATCATCCAGCAGCTGAAAGCTGTGTTATGGGCGGTCGGCAACATTGGCGCAACGAAGAATGGCCTTCCATTTTTAGAGGAGGAAGATATTGTAAAGGATATCGTTTCCATGGCTGAAAACAGCGAAGTTCTGTCCCTGAAAGGGTAATGGACGGCAAAATTCATGTTGGGTTAGTGAGTAACAGGATGATTAATGTGCCCTTTGTAGAACATGCTACTACGTCCTGGGTCTTGTTGCAAAGACACAGCAAGGAGTAGAGCTCTTAGGCGAGCTTAGCTGGGAAGGCGTCATGTGTTCGAATGGCAACCCAGAAGGGTTATGCGTACCGCAAAATCTCAAAACTTTCCTGACAGTAAGTTCATGACTTGTCTCAAAGATCTTTCAGTACCGACTGACCGTCGTCTGTCAGATACACAACTGGAAAT
This sequence comes from Thermomucor indicae-seudaticae, assembly GCA_000787465.1. Classification (NCBI taxonomy): domain Eukaryota; kingdom Fungi; phylum Mucoromycota; class Mucoromycetes; order Mucorales; family Lichtheimiaceae; genus Thermomucor; species Thermomucor indicae-seudaticae. The sequence goes on from JSYX01000378.1 coordinate 25,863, forward strand.
ATACCCCTGCACTTTCCGATCCACCTGTATTACCGCAATCAATCAAAGACGATCCTATAGCCACAGATATTCTCAAAAACATTGGCGACATGAGTAATCATATTCTGACAGTCGAAGCGTCCAAGTCGTTGGCAAGGTAAGTAGTCTTCCTAAAGCTATCAGCACCACTTTTCGATTTTGACTAACGGGGATCCTTTTCAGACTTCGTCAACGGCATCCAGACTACTTCAAGCGAGTAGATGTGTTTTATTCTGTCTGTCAGCTGCTGGGAAGCTATCATTTCAGAAGCAATGTGCGAAAGTACATTCTGGAGATATTCGATATGCGATTCACTCCCGAGTTGTTGCAGCAACTAGACGAAGTTGCTGGCTGTGCAATGCTTTCATCGCAATAAAGGAAAAGGCAAAGCCGTTTGATCTCCGCGCATGGCGCAACTGCTGTAAACGACGCATTGATTGGTTGAGTTGTCCTGACTGAAATCTCTGTATTAACTTTTGACAAAAAGAGGCACATTTTTTCTTTTTCGACAGTGTAAATATGACTGAGGTACTTCCTGCCTCACCTGCTAGCTCCGTGGGCGGAAAGCGATACCGTTTTGCAACTGAAGTGGTGACCGTCGACAATCCTGATGATCCTCACCATGCGGCCTCAGTTCCGATCTATCAATCGGCGACGTTTAAGCAAACCAGTGCAACGGGTGGAGGGGAGTACGATTACTCACGTAGCGGCAACCCAACCCGCACGCAGCTCGGTAAGCTCAATGGTTACCAAAGGTCAGTCAATATCTGATTTGTTTATGTATTAGAGAACCACTTGGCCAAGATTATGGGGGCAAAGCGAGCGTTTGCAGTTTCGAGCGGCATGAGTGCGTTGGATGTGATCGCACGACTCGTTCAATCGGGCGATGAGATTATTGCAGGCGATGACCTGTACGGCGGCACGAACCGACTGCTAACATTTCTCGCCAAGACACAAAACATCAAGACACACCATGTGGACACGACCAAACCGGAGTCAGTACTGCCTTACCTCGACCCGGGCCGAACCCGGCTTGTACTGCTCGAGACACCCACCAACCCACTGATCAAGATTGCCGATATCCCGACGATCGCCAAGTACGTGCATGAGCGGTGCCCTGGCGCGCTGGTGGTCGTGGACAACACCATGATGAGCCCCTACCTCCAGCGGACGCTGGACCTGGGTGCGGATATCGAGTACCATTCAGCCACCAAGTACCTTGCGGGCCACCACGACTTGATGGCCGGCGTGATTGGTACGCGCGACGAAAGCGTGGCCGAACAGCTGTACTATGTCATTAATGCAACAGGATGCGGCCTCGGGCCATTTGACTCGTGGCTCCTGCTGCGCGGCGTAAAGACCCTGGCGGTCCGGATGGACAAGCAGCAGGAGAATGCGATGAGAGTCGCAGAGTACCTCGAACAATGTGGGTTCAAGGTCCATTACCCTGGATCCAGAAAACATCCCCAGTATGAGCTGCACAAACGCATGGCAAACGGACCGGGTGCGGTCCTCAGTTTTGAAACCGGTGATATTGGTCTTTCGGAGCGCATCGTGGGTGCTGCTAAGTTGTGGAGTATCAGTGTATCCTTTGGCTGTGTAAACTCCCTTATCAGGTATGTCATATATGCTCTTTCTCTCTGTGGCAATGAAACGCTAAAAGTTCTCTTTCTTTTCTTATAGTATGCCATGTAGAATGTCGCATGCCTCCATTCCCGCACATGTTCGGGCAGAAAGAGCATTCCCTGAAGACTTGATTCGGCTTTGTGTTGGTATCGAAGATGTAGAAGATTTATTGGAAGACCTTCAAATGGCCATCACATCCGCTGGCGCTTTACCAGCAGCACACTGTTCATAGAGATTTTCCTTGTACATGTACATTGTTCTTCTTTTGTTCTGTCTTACAGACTTACGCATGTGTCGTGTATTTGCAATACAGTAAAAACTAAAAACAGGAATATTGACAAATGAATAGATGCGAAGCTATATAAACTTCCTTTTCTATGAAAGGGGAATTCTAGTCTTCCTCTTCATCGTCATCTCTTGTTTCAACAACAATGATATCGACTGTTATATCATCTTGTTGGCCGGTGCTGTAGCTAATAGAAATGGTCATGCGGTCTCTTCCGCCATTGGCCGCCAGCAGTGAGCTGGGAGAATAAACCAGGCTGTTCAACAAGGCGTTGACGTCCTTTTTGGAGGCATCTTGTAACTCAACAGTGTGGCTCGAGAACTCGGTAGACAGCGGTAAACCAATCTTGAGCTTTCCGAAGGCCACCTCAAGGGACATCTTGACGCGGCTAGCTACAGCTGGTCCACCACGGACATAGATGGTCTCCAGTCCTTGGAATTTGCCTGGTGCAGGGCGCTGTAGTGCCTTCTTTCGGCTTAACTGTGATTCGGGGGAAATATGCGTGAATGGAGGAGATTCTCGGTAAACGTAAGTTTTGGGACCAACGAGCTTGAAAGGCACAGTCCAAAAGCCTGTGGAGCTGACAACAGATTGCGTCCGGGCGTCACGATGGGGAATATCCAGGTTAAACCTCTTGAAAACTAGGTCGATCAAGCTCCCAGATTGCACCGGCAGATTGTTCGTCATTTTACCGAATAAATGGATGTTCCAGCTATTGACTACGATCTTAGTCTTTAGCTCTTGTTCTGCTAACGGACTAGGGAGTAAGAATCGGTGAACCTCCAGATAGCTCGCTGGATAAAGAACTTCCTGGGGGAGAATGGTGAACCCAGCAGCTTCGAGGGCCGCTCGATGATTGCGGACATACGACGTGATAGCCTTGGGTCCATGACAGTTGAAACATTCCGGGTCATACGTGTAGGAAGAAAACGCGTATTCGCACATTTCTCGGAACAAAGACCACCCTCGCTTGAAACGCATCAAACCTTGTGGCAGATATAGACCATCCTCATCCAGTGTCCACTCTCGATCGCTTACAAGGCTTGAGTAGTCAGAGCCGATGAATTCCAGGTTCGGATCTGGAGGTACCCGAATCCAAAGAGCATCCATATCCATGTACGTCCCGCCATAATTGTATAAAAGCAGGCATCGAATATAGTCCGTTAAATGCCAGTAGAAATAGCTTCCTTTTTCCCACTTGTCCCAGTCTCTAAGCCAGTCTAATGTTCCTGGACCGAAATACCAGTGCCATTTCAAGAGGTTCTCCTTGTTAAAATGGACTACATGAATCTCGTAGCCCTGCTTTCGGTAGTCGTCGAAAAAGTCTTGCTCCAAGGTATTTGAAATCATGAATATCACAGCCCGCGGCTCATGGACCCACACCAATTCCAATGCTCGCCAATGTCTCTCTGTAAACGTTGAAGCATTGCTGGTCCAGCAAACCCAGTACAACAGATGCCAGTTATCGCCTTCCGAGAATTTCGATGTACGTTGTGATAACAGATCTGGGATAATCCATTCGTCGTTTTCGCCGATCTTAGAGACTTCCATATCGTCCTTGACTTTCGCACCGGAAACCTTCATGTAAGCCGGTTGGTCACGTAGCGTAACGCCTTTATAGGGATCGCATGCCAAGTTCATGGCCCGCCAGTCATCCTTTTTACCGTGACAGGGATAGCAGAGGGAGCAGGCACTGGTGTCCAGCCCAGTACATTGTTCCCGTTTGTTTGCAGCATTATCATACATGGTTTGCATCCCGGCAAGCTCAGAATCCTTAAAGCGCTTGGCAATTAGACTGTCCTCGCAACCTTCTCCATCCTGTATCCGCGCGTCATGTATCGGTGTCACGTTGAATCCGAAAAGCCAAAGGGCAAGATTGCGGTCGTCTGCTGCCACGTAACGCTGGGGCGATTCTGCTTGAGCAATGAGATCAACAACATCATGTGAAAGTATATATAGAGTTCCGGATGTGTAGGCTGGCATAAGCGGTAGCGGATAATCTATTTTGATGCTCTTGTCAACATTCGAGAAAGCTGGGGGCATGTTACTATTGACATGATAAAAACCGTGTAAACATTCGTACCATACCGCCTGTGCAAACGCCTTTCGCCGCTTACCGGTATACCAATCCTCTCCAGTATGCCTCTTTTGGACCTAAGTCTCGTAGCTCAGACATGACAATATCCCAGCGTGTGAATACATTGTCATCCGTTTTAATTAAATAATCGTAACGTACGCCGGTTGACCACTGTAACGCCTTGAATAACTTTCGGCTCTGATGGGATTGCAAATCCGAAGCCGGCACCATAAGCATGTCCTGATATAGTTCTGATTCTTGCTGCAACTTTGGTCCGAAGAGCATTTGGTCTCGTGCGGATGGTGGTTGCCCGACAACAAATCGATACGTTACGGACACCTCACTCTCTCGATTCCGCAACAGTCGCAAGGACGATTGGCGCAACATCTGCCGTCGTTCAAAAGATTTCGAGGACCAGGAAGACAAGATGACAACCAGCAGAGATACGGATGCAGATGATCCAACTACCAGCTCACCCGGTTTAAGTTCTGCATTCAGCATAAACGGCTGATGCATCAACTGACTCGTCGTGTACTGAAGCCTGTCCATTTGCCGTAGTGCTGCAAACATTGTCAAGAATGTTACCACAGATAGCGGAAGCACCAGCACCTTGACGGCAGTCGATTTCAGGTTGATTCGAGGACTCTGCACATCCTCAACTTTCTGGTGGTATTTTGGGCTCGATGCAAATAGTAATTTGATGATATTTGAAACCAAGAGAATAAAGCACAAAATGATCCAAATTGTGATGGGCTGATCCGATTCGATCCTGGAGTTGACGAAAGCAGAGATCGACCAGTTGATGACCGTCAGCGTTATTAACCGAACAATCGCATTACTGACTTCGTAATGGTATAGCCATCGTCGCATCATACTCGTCGTGAGAATCCAGCTCCAATATCCCGCGAGTGCACACTATATGCAAAGAAAAAACCCATAGTTATAACCAGACTCATGTCTTTCGAGTCATCAACCACATCGATCTAAAGTTATATATATACCCAGAGATTAGCAACCCAAAATTCGGTCTGCGTACTCTTTAGAACAATAGCGCCACCGGAATCTCGGTACGGCACATTCCATGCTAGCCTTGCGTTTTGTACAATACCGATTGCTGAGGGTATGAGACTGAGTGTACGTAAGAGAATAATGGGGAGATGATACCGGCGAGGGACATTGAGACTAGACAGGCCTCGCTGCCGAAAGGACGGTAGACCGTTTTGTTTCATAGAATACGCAGAATTCAAGGACGAAAATGGACAAGTTGTGGAGACAGTAAATGAGTCGATCGTCAGTTGTGGAAAGATTTCGTGATCAGCATGGCCAAACCAACGCGTCTGTGCGAAGTTTGGCCCAGGGGAAAAAACAAGATCAGCCAATGCGGAGTGTAACACAGACTACTGCTCGATGTATTGGATGCTTAGTTTCGTATCATCTGCCCCAAAAGATCCCGAATGCAGCGCATACAAAAGATGCTGTGGGTGAGCGTCGAATAGATATAACAAGTTAAGCAACCAACAGGATCAAGCATTCTATTTCTGTTTGTTTTGTTATCCTCCGTGCTAAGTATTTAAAAGCTGGCATCTATACATTTATGTCACTGCTACCCAAATGCGTCCAGACAAGAGCACACAAAAATAGATGTCACGGTCTTATTGTTGTGTTCTTTACAACGGCACGTTTATATTTTCTCGGTTTGCATATTGGAAATCATTCATGCTGCCGAGATTTGGTTTAAAGAATGATTCTCGAAGGCTATTCTCTGAAGAAAAGTCTTTAACCATCGTTCAGATGCCGGCGCTAGTTGGTTAGTCCTGTTGACTGAATAACAAAATGTCTTGTTATTTATCTGCTTTGCACCATACATATAAACCTAGTTCTGAGGATAAGAAGAGCGTCAAACAACCAATACTTTAATCACAGGATCAAAAGTGACGTCTCGTTAAATTTCCTAATTTCGACGTGTACGTCACAAACATCTTCAGTTAACTAAGGCGTGACATGATATCAGCTTTTAAAGAGACAAAGTCGTTGACTCTGCTGATTAAATGGAGATTTTTCTTCTGTGCTACGCCTTCAGTAAATACTAGTTTGCGCTGTAAGTGAACTTGTCTGCGCACGAAGCTGCGTTGAAGCAAATATGCCTTTTTGTGCAGGGGCATTCTACGCTGATACTGCCTGTGTTTAGAATGTAGTATCTTTGTGCAGCGTATCGTAGCATTGAAGGGTCAATTTGACAGGAAGGGGCACAGAAATCCTATATCACGATATCTGAGCGTTACAGCTAAAAGATATAATGACAAAAACACAGCCATGCTATCATTATTGCTCAGTTGATTTTTGGCACAAGCTAGAAGCCATTTCCATGTCAGCAAGGCGTCCAATCAGCAAGATTCTTCTGGAGATGTTGACCCCTCTCTTGCATTTATAGCAAGAATTATCCACGTTCAAACTAGCACCGAATCTCGCTCCTTGTTTATCATATATTATAGGGATTGCTTTGCATCTTCCCAATGGAAACTGTGCTGGTTACTCGATTTATATCTACAGTAAAGCAAGGCGTAGTACGTTATACCGTCTTTTCATAACGGTCTGCAAGTGGTAAACGATATATTAGCTTGTTTCAGCGAGATTAGGAATATGATTGCCCATTTTTAATTGGCTTACCTTCATCCTTTGGGTATGTGCAGATTTCTCCTTTTTACATTCCTCTCCCAACTTACTTTTTTTTTTAAAGAAAAAGAACTATGCAACGGCTCTCAAATGGAAACAGGTTTGCTAAGATGGCTACGGATTTCATAAACACAGTGTTGGAAAGGACACACCATGGAAGATATGGGATAACTACAATCTCCGTTCTACTACGTGCAGATGAACACGGAGACCCGGACCGATTTCGAACTACAATCTCAAGCCTTCTTTTTCTTTCCCGCTCTCCCTCTTTCTTTTTAGCTATAGCCCAAAAGTGTAGTATTGCTGGCGGCATTCCTGGCCGTTATGCATCCAACTGTTTTGGCGCTTGTTTTCATCGGTCTGATGCTCGTGGTCCAGCCGGTCAGGGAAGCAGGTTGAGACCCTTCCTTCGCTCGAAAATGCCTCACCCCCTGACTAGTTGCGAAATTAATTCCGCAAAGGGGTTAATCATTATCTATCAGCTCAAAATTTTCGGGACATTCCGGACAAAAATATGATGAGCACATGCTGATGCCTCCTTTTGACAGCTCATTCCTACACATCTCTTACTCTCTTTTCACAAAACACTTATAACTCTTGACCGACTCTCGTATCCGGATTGTGTCTTGTTGACGTATCTCAAACTGGTCTTTGTCACTATATATCGGCCATAACACTCGACATCCTTGTCACTGCAACATCTTCTTGCTCTCTTGCTGGTTCTCCTGTCTCTTGATCCGCTTTCCAGTCCGTGACGATGACGTATGTTTGACTTTTACTCATTCTCCCTGGCGTAACCTTCTGCGGATCCTTTTGTCGTTGGCGGCTATGACCTACTAGGCTTTCGGCATTCTTATCCGGTTATGAATCCTCGGTCCGAACTTTTTCACTTATGTTGTGGTCTCTTTCTTCCTGTTGGATCTGGCTGCTTCCTTTTCCCCTATTGACTGGCTTGGTCCCTTGGCTGCTGATGCTTTTTACACCGGCTAACTCCCGAAGAACTCGCAGACTGCTGAATCCCCCGCTCCTGTGGCCGGCATTCCCGGGGTGGAGGAGTCAATAAAAAAGGGTAGGAGGGCTGCTGCGTGGCCTACCTCGCATTGTTCTTCTGAGCAAAAGTGGGGCCCCATGCGACGCTTGCGGGGGGAGGTTCCCGTCTTTGGATGAGTGGGTGGCGGGTAAGGAGCATCCGGTCATGTGGTGTGATCCCTCGTGTCACCCTGTTTGGTCTCCTCTTTGGAAGCTTTCAAGGGTCCACAGAGGCCGAGAACCCGGTTTCTCAGGCTGTCCCTTGTAGCCATGCCTCCTTGCCTTTA
>JSYX01000379.1:0-33837 GCA_000787465.1 Thermomucor indicae-seudaticae
AAGGTAAGCAAAAAGGTTTCCGTCTTGCGTAAAATATTTGCTAAAGGATGTAATTTTTTAATTTTCTTCACTGCAAATTATTTTTGCAGTTGGCGCAAACGACTTTGCGAACAGTGCCAACGTCATCTTAAAAAATAGTATTTGATACATCATGCTTGATTTCTAATGCGCATACGGAGACCATTCTAGAACGCGCGCTGTTGACAGTTCGGGTGAATAGTATGAAGTCGTTCGCTTTATTGCTGGATCTTGGTTCGCCAGCTCACCACGATATGCATGAACAGCAGCCCGAAAGCCCAAACTGATGCTGCACACGACTACGTAGGCGATCGACTATTACGTTCCTTGTTTGTTTATTTGCAGCCTTGCTTCAGGAATCCACAAGTGAACTGGCGCAAAGGTGTCTGTTAATAATCACAGGCTGAAGCGTACTACGCATAGAGGTTACGGTCATAGATACAGGGCAGTGTTAATAAAGCAAATGTTCGGTTTTGATAATTGCCCTTCCCTGTCGGCTAGTCTTGACCTTTGCCGTAAAGAAGGACATCCACCGTAACGTCGTCAAACTGCAATCATGCTGTTTAAGATTCTCAGCCCAACCGTAGGCTCAAGGTCAGCTGACCCTATGGCGCAAAAAAAAGAGAGGCGCTCTTTTGGTGAAAGCCAACCTTCTCTTTTTTTCGCTCTTCCGTGTGAAAGCGAAGTATGGAAGATGAAACAGGTACTGTAGCCAATGGTCCATTCGATCCTGACAGACATTTCGCGCTTCGCACAATTGACACGAGAAGTTTTTTATCGCTATTAGAAATCTGTCGAGTTTGTCGCTGCGGCGCGACTCCGGACCAACCTCTGTTCCACCCCTGCAAATGCTCTGGTAGCATTCGACACGTTCACCAAGATTGGTACGTAACGATTGTACCTTTCGATCTAGTCAGTTAGTAGATGCTAATCTTGGGATTTAATTTCGAATTTTGCTTCTCTTTTATGCAGCTTGATTGAATGGCTATCACATAGTCGTAAAAAGTAAGTTGTGTCGTCAATAGCGTCATTTTGTCCAAGAGCCTTTCTGAACGTATATCATCTATTTACACTCTAGGTATTGCGAGCTTTGCGAACATCCTTTCTCTTTTACTCCCGGTGAGATTCCGAATTTCATGCATTGCGCTATGTTTGCACAATAATCCACTTAACGAAGACGCCTGAAACTAGTATATCGCGCAGACATGCCGGAGCAGCTACCAGCTATATTATTTGTTCGACAATTGTACAAAAAACTCACATTCTTACTGTGTACGGTTGCGCGGGCAATTCTAGTGTCGTGGATCTGGCTTATTGTACTTCCTTACTTGACGGTTTGGATATGGCGTTTCTACTTTTGGAGCGGAGAAAACTTGTCACAGCAGCTGTATCGTCTCCAGCAGAAATTCTATCGTAATACGACTTCGAGTGGACCGGCAGATCATGGATTGGATCCTACGGAGACACTGCAACTTGCTGTAGAATCACTTTTACCGACAACAGCCGAAGCATCTCGACCAACAGTAACAGAATTGGCGGCTAGTGCGTACCCTACATTGGCCAGCGGGACGGACGAGACGCATGAACCTGAACTCAGTCTGCCTCTGTCATTGTTTAGCTTGATCAGAAAGCACGAATGGCTCCAGAATATGATAACAGGATTTAGCATTAGGTACGAAGCGGTAAATGTCTAGGGGAATAGATGATACTGAGTTTGCATTAGGTCCTTTTTATCTGACTGTTTCGAAGGCCAAATCATCACATGCGTCGTTGTTGTCGTGTTTGTGGCTACTTTCTTATTGCGCGAATGGATCGTTCAAAATATACCAGCAGAACTCGAGGCTGACGAAGAACCTGCAGCAGAAGTCGAACAAATACCCATATCTGATGATGAGACAGAGGACGAACGCGATCATGCAGGGCAGCAATTTAGAGGGCATGAAGTCGAAGTTGCTGGACCCGATTTACTGGGACATCAGCATGCACGAGATAGTCATGCACGACAAACGCTGAATGCATTCAATATAGCCTGGAACAGCGATGGCGAGTCAGGAGACAGTGACAGACATTCCAGACGCTCTTCTTGTTCATCGTCAGAAGAAAGCCAGGAGCAGTCTGAAGATGATACGACCGCGGACAATTCCGGCGTTGGCAGAGCAGGACCATCTGAAGAGGGCTCGAGGTTGAATAGTTTGCGACAAAATGACTCTACTGCACAACGAGTGCATGTACTGATGGGTCAAAACGAACTCTACGATTTCAACCTGGATGGTGGAGAGCAGCATAGGGAGCGGCCTTTCGAAGACAGACGGAATGATGGAGAGCTAGCGCATGAAGCTGCCCAACAGAATAGAATTGCACCTCCACCTCCGCCTGCGCCAGCCAACGAAAACGCCGAAAACGAGGATAATGACATGGATGAAGAGAACATAGGAGACGATATCGACGGAATATTGGAAGCAATCGGAATGCGAGGCAGCCTTTGGATGCTGGCTCAGAATTCAGCGTTAATGTGCCTGCTAATAAGTTTATGCTTGGGTGCTGCTGTTTGGATACCCTACATTACCGGAATCGTCTTTTTAATGGTAAGTATAAAAGAAGTTAAGCTTACCATTTGAGGGTTCTGACATAAGCTTGCAGTCAAAACCATTAGATATTGTACGGGTGGTTTTTTCAATAATACATCAGTTTACCGACGAGCTCCTTGACGCATTATTCCTTGTCTGTACAAGCTATTTATGGCCTTTTGCGAAGCATACCTATACATTTACCACGGAATATGTCGTAAGAGAACACATCGTACCTCTCATTCCACGACAGCTTTTGTCATCCGCGTCTTATGTATACTCAGAAGTCCAAAAATATGTGCACCCTCAAGCGACCTTTGGAAGCAGCAATTCATCGACATTTGTCAGCACAGCAGATGTGTCTTCTACTTCGACGATATGGTCAGCACTTGACGACTACAAAGCATGGATCCATGCTCTTCAAAATATTGGCCCGGCATTCAATGTTTTTATGGAAAAGTATCACCAAATAGCCATCGGCACAACAAGCCTGGATCGGTTCATTTGCATTATTATTGGATACGCAACAATATGTGGTCTTGGCTCGTTGTATCTCTCACGAGGAAGAGTCCCGTATGCTAGCTTTGGGCGATCAGCGCGTCAGGCGATCCGACAGCAAGGCATAATATTGAAGGTTGGAATGTTTATCGCCATCGAACTTTTACTATTCCCTCTCGCATGCGGCGTACTACTTGATTTGTCTTCGCTGACTTTGTTCCGTGATGCCAGCATTGTGACCCGCGTGCAATACCTGCAGGAACATCCATTTGCCTCTGTATTTCTGCATTGGTTTTTGGGTACAGCCTTCATGTTCCTGTTCGCGGTTCTTGTTACCGTATGCCGTGAAATCATTCGGCCTGGTGTTATGTGGTTTATACGTGATCCGAACGACCCACAGTTCCATCCAATCAAAGAAATTGTGGAGCGCCCGGTACTGACACAGTTGCGAAAGATCGGCGCGAGTGGCATTATGTATGCAATCGTGATTGTTGCCGGCGTGGGTGGTATAGTTTGGTGCCTCCAGATCACAGGCAGAAGTATACTTCCACTGCATTGGAACGTAACGTAAGTGTATATGACTAGGCGGGTCTGCATATTTCAAATAGATTACTAACATTTTTAGCTACAGGCAACCACTGTCAACTATCCCTATCGATTTCTTAATGGTGCATGTGGCAGTTCCAATTCTGGTTGCAATATTCGAGCCGAAAAAGACGACCAAGAGACTCGCCGTACGATGGATGAGGTTCTTGTGCAGAAAGTTGCGGTTGACGTCCTATATGTTTGGCAATCGTCATACGGAGGAAGAAGGAACCTGGCAATACAAGACATGGCGTGCCTGGCTCCGGGGTCCAAGGCAGCCTGCGCGCTCAAGTATGAATAATCTTTCTGCTGACGCCATATTCAAACCTGACGGTCAATTGGTCCGTGCCCCAAAACATGACAGCGTTCCCTTTGTGCCCGGGAGAAGAATGCTTGTCCCAGTGGACCCGGATACATTAGAGATTTTGGATCCGGAGGAGAGACGGCTCGGCCATCCGGCGTCTAGTGCGGCTGGTGGGGACATGGCCAACACGACAATTGTGTATATTCCACCGCGTTTCAAGTTGCGTATAGCGCTGTTCCTTTTCTATATGTGGGCTACATTCAGTATATTCGTCTGTGCACTAACCGTGGTGCCAATTGCGCTGGGTCGATCCATCTACAAACACTGGGCGCCAGGACGAGCTGAAGTGCATGACATATACACTTTTGCTGCTGGAGGATCGCTTTTATTATTGCTGAGTGTAACTGTCAGAAAACTCTTTGATGTGGGCAACGAGTTGAGGATGCAACCAACTGTAAACGCGCAGTTTCTACGTTTGCGGCGTATTTGCGGCGATGCTTCTTTCGAGGTAAGAATCTCGTCTAAATATTGTCTTAAGTTGGTACTCATTGAAAGCTATCGAATAGTTGGCAAAAGTGCTATATATTCTTGCCACATTTGGCATTGCTATTCCGTTCGCATTCGGCTTGATTACCGAGCTTTATATCGTACTACCGCTTACTAAGCTGGGCCCTCGTCCAGTGGTTATTGAGGTCCTACCGGTCTGGGCTCGAGGGTTTGCCTGCATGAGCATCCTTCATGGGATACTAAACTACATACCTAATAACCGTTGGCGAGGATATTTTGCCGAGGTACCGTGTCTTGAAACTTGGGAGGGTTAGAAAGAACATGATCTTTAATTTTGAAAGTAGATAACAAGAAGAGGCTATCAGGATATGGACATGCGATACATAACTTCAAAAATCGTGATGCCAGTGATGGCCGTGAGTCTCGCTGCTGTGATATTACCATTCATTGCGGCATACAGTATCATCCAAGTTTCAGGTAACATCTTGATGAAAGGAGACTGGGCATTGGTTTCTTTTTCCTTTCTGACTGTGTCGTTGTAGCCGAAAGAGATCCAGCTGTCCAGATCAAACTGTTTCAGATCATGTATCCTGCAGCGTTGGTGGGACTTGGATCATACTATCTTTGTCAACTCGGCGCAAGGCTTGGCCAGAGCTGGGTACAGCATATTCGAGAAGACAACTACCTCGTCGGAAGGGTCCTGCATAACTTTGAAGACTAAGCTTTCAACATACCGCATAAAGTTAGCGTTGTATTTACTTTTCTATCTCTTTCTGCATCTTTGCATCCCCATACTTCATGATCCGCATTCATTTCTTTTTCCGTATGATATGTCCAGCAATATTATAAACCGTCTTTTTGCAACGCAGATCAATAATGTATGTTCCGTTCGAGTTTAAACGAGCATCAATGGACGTTTTCTAACGTAGCTGCAAGGACTATAAATATTTTTCAGACTTTGAGAGGGATGGAAAGATGTTTTAGGCCCTGTGGGATTTGCCATCGCCTACACGAAGGTCATCATGAGCCTTCTCAAAGGCCAACTGCCGGATCGACTTGGGAACAAAATTCCATTTTTGCTTAGAGAATAAATACACGAGTAGTCTGTTTATCGATTGGAGCATCCGAAGCATGTGATAAAAGGTGACCACCAGTGAGTACGTGATGTATGTTGTAAAGGAGGTCGGTGGATTGGCGAGCTGTGGCGTTTTTGTTGTTGTTTAGGTAACGGTAGTACATCGCTATCTTCGCTGCTTTCATCATCCTCTGTGGTTGGCTGATATCCATGTTCAGAGAGCAATTGGTGCGTCCACAGTAGATAAAGGCTCTCATCATCGTCATCAGGGCTTATCGTTGTGTGTGATGGTGTCGATGGCATGCTGCCCGCATCAGGCACTGCCAATTGCAAAAGAAAACGGTGTTATCCTTTCGCTTCCAATCGATTATCTGTTACTGTACCTTGTAAAGGCCAATTCCGGATTAACGAGCCATAGACTTTCGGTAACGACGATGACGGCTCTGGGACTACAGATAATAAGCAGGATGGATGCAGACACCCGTTCCTTATCAAGACAAACCCAGCGTCTTCGATTCGTTAAACAAGGATGAAGATGGTGTGGGCGGCAGCTCGGATGTTTTTGCGGAGAACTGGATAATACGTATCCATTGAGCAGTCCGTCATTGAGTAAGAATAACATTCATGATAATACCATTTTATAGTCCAATTGCAAGCTGGTATCCTTTATTGCAGAGGGAATGGTCATGAGAAAGAGAAGCAAAGAAAACAGAAGAACAACAGACGGTTGTGTATGTTGTTGATTGCATTAGCAACAACCTTTGAGTTTGGCGGACGATGAAAATCAACTATCCAGGCGATATATCCTTGTGGCATTGCTGACAAACAATTTCTCCTTGTCCTCCTCTGACCAATCCTGCACAATTTCGCTCAAGAGAGACAACCATGTCTTCCATCTCACAGCAGATTCGCATACCGGCCAATCTCCACCAAACATCAATCGATCGATCCCGAACGCTTCTCTGGCGACTTGGACGAACGGCCGGAGTTGTTCGGGAGTCCAAACGGTTGTCTCGGTGACCAATCCGGATACTTTGCACCCGACCACATTCTCGTGCTTGCCAAGGGCGATCATGTTTGCTTTCCAGAACTCAAAGGCCGGCTCGCCAGGTTTCGAGTCGCACGGTGGTTTAGCCATGTGGTCCAGCACAAACGAAACCTCGGGACATTGAGCGACGAGATCCAGCAACGGCGGAAACTGCGCCGGCGCGGCGTGACAGTTGATGTTCAAGTCGAAGCTCAGGCCAAATGCGGCAAGGCACCGTACGCCAGCCACAAACGTCGGCTGCCTGACACGTTCCGGATCCAGCCCAGGATCTTGGATAAGATGTCGGACGCCTCGGAGACGCGGTCCCGCTATTTGCCGTAAAAGTTGCAGGTACCGTCTGACGATCGCTCCCTGGTGCACAGGCGCATAGGCCACAATGCCCTGAATCCCGCCAAAGACGCCGTTCGCTTGATATTTCTCGCTGTAATGCCGAATCCAGTCCGCCTCCACAAGACCATGGCTCGGATCCACATCCGTCTCGACGTACACTGCCGCACGGACTTGGGTACTGCTCGCATCAGTCTCCTGGCTGTATCGGTCCGCGTCCCGACGCTCGTTCAGCTGAGGCGCCGTTTCGAGCCATGGAATACGAACTTGGTCTGGATGCCAGAAATGAACATGGCTATCCACCACGCACTTTGGAAGAGGTACCATCAGGAAGAGAAGAGCGTAAAAAAGGAGACATCCTGTTTCTTTCCCTTATTCTGTGATTTTCTCATGGTCAAAATTTCCCTCGAATTTTCCCGAACTGTTCTCTGCTTCGCGCAAAAAGGTCAATTTTCCGGAAGGCGAGGTTCATTTAAGCATGGGCAATGATATATAAAAGGCTTTGAGAACAAGATGATTTACGTAAAAGAGATACTGTGATTTACGGGAGTAGGAAATCAGGATATGTGGTCAGTCCGTTGCCATTGCCGACATAGGCAAAGCAAAGAGATAAGCATCTTTTTAAGCACCTCTGTGTTGGGTGAACTTTCACCCTTTGGGCGGCTGCGGCGTCAGTATTTGGTGCGAGGGTGGCTGCTATGCCAAATGCATTGATTTGTCAGCAGAGAAGGGACCTGATATTATTCCAATTACCATTGTCTCTACTCTGTCCTATTATCCGTAAATGCTTTGGTACGTTTCTTTAGCATGAAGCCTGTATGGTTTGTGAATGATGTAACGAGTAGGTAATACCGTGATCACACAGACAGGGGAGTAAAAAGGTTTGGGTTCCCTTTGCATGAAAGACTGCAAATATTGCTTTCTTTCTCGTTTACTCTTGTTATGGCGACTGTGGGGAAAACATCGTTAAGGACAGCTATTGTCTTTGGAGCCAATGGAGTCAGCGGCACGGCTGCGATCACGCAGATGCTAAAGGGAGATGCATTTGATAAGATTATCGCGGTATCTCGTCGGCCAGGACAAATCGAAACCGACAATCCTCGTGTGATCTGGGTCACGTTGGATGTGCTTGCATCGAATGCTGCCGACCTTGCCAAGGCTTTAGTCGACTTTGGCGGTGAAGAAGCAACCCATGCATTTCACTTTGCCTACATCGAAAAGGAGTCGCCTGAAGAACAGACCAAAGTCAATGTGGAGCTACTGCGAAAGGCACTGGATGCGACCAACAATGCGTGCCCGGATCTAAAGACGTTCTTGCTCCAGACCGGCATGAAGGTTTACAAGATCTCTCTCTCTTTTGAAACTCCATTAATCCTTCGCTTTAGTACTATGCATGTCACCAAGGTCCGCCAGCCATGTCGCCCTTCCCGTTCAGAGAAGACCAACCAAGGCCAGACAAGGGACCCAACTTTTATTATCCGCAGGAAGACATGGTGCAAGACTATGCCAAGAAGCGTCGCTGCCGCTGGATCATAACAAGACCCAACATTATCGTCGGTGTGAGCAAAGGTGAGGTAGAAACGTTCTTTTTCTGCTTCTCCAGAAAAAGGGAAAGGCTATGATATCATTGACCCCCCAAGAAAATTAAACTCCACACATAGGCAATTACATGAACATGGCGGTTAGTCTGGGGATCTACGCCGCCTTGCAAAAGGAACTTGGTCGTGATTTCCTATATCCTGGCAATGCTGCGTCATGGAGTGCAAGAGTGGATCATTCCACGGCAACCAACAATGCTGATTTTCAGATTTGGGCAAGCTTGAATCCAAATGCTTGGAACCAGGCTTTCAACATTACCAACGGTGACAATGTCCGTATTTGTGACTTGTGGCACAAGATCGCCGAGTAAGGTTTCTTTTCTTTTCTTTTCTTTGGGGGGAGGGGATGGTTGGACAAAGAAGTTCCTTTTTTGACTTGCATTTATTCCCATAGTTACTTTGGTCTTAAAGTTCCCGAGAATCAAGGTTTAGTTGGCAAGGGACGACTCAGGTTGGCGAGAACGTTCTCATTGGGGGAATATATGCAAGAGAACAAAGAAACATGGCACCAAATGGTCAAGAAATACAATCTGGATCCCAAGGCATTCGACTTTGCTACTTGGGCCTTTGTGGGTAAGTGACACTGCATCTTGGCGGAATTTGGTTCTATTCTGAAACCTTGGCCCTTATTTCATCGCAATGCAGACTTTATATTTGCTCGTACTTGGGGTGACGAAGCAAGCATTGAAAAGGCTCGTTCATT
Organism: Thermomucor indicae-seudaticae; assembly: GCA_000787465.1. Classification (NCBI taxonomy): domain Eukaryota; kingdom Fungi; phylum Mucoromycota; class Mucoromycetes; order Mucorales; family Lichtheimiaceae; genus Thermomucor; species Thermomucor indicae-seudaticae. The sequence continues at coordinate 9,231 of JSYX01000379.1, forward strand.
CGGATGGACAAAGACGGTCGACACAACCCAAGGTTACTATGATGCTTTTGACAAGATGAAAGAGCTGCGCATGATTCCTTCCTGAAGGTTGTTACGCAAATAAAAAAATATTCTGTATGTTCTGGGTCCGAGCAAAAGGGGGGATGTTGGGGGGGGATCATCTGCACACTGCCCTATCAAATTGCCTCATCAGGACACCGTATGACGTTTAAGCAGTTCTCGCTCCAATCCAGTATTTGTGTATGTTGTTATAGGCAGTCCCTCTGTTCTGCCGGGGAAAAATTTTTACGAAACAAAAAGGTGCTTAAGAGACGTTTTCGTACCTTTTCATCTTTTCTTTTAACTTTTTCTTTCGCATAATGGTGACAAACAAGGAACATAATAATGCTACCGAACTTGATGCTATGTTAACTCGGATGCATCAACTGGTCATTCAACGTAAGTACCATCCGGACAGCGTAACGCCCTTGTTTGCCTGTTTCTTACAGGGTGATCTCGCTTTACTAGATGTCCAGGAAGGCCAAGACGGCACCAATGCGGTCGTCCATTATCGTACTCCAGAAGAACTTTACAAGACTGTCGACTTTTCTTTGCCTGATGTTGGTGCTGGCGTCGATGGTAAGAATCTCTGTTTTGTGCAACGAGGCCATTTATCAAACACACATCTTTGTTCAGGCACATTCGATTTGATTAAGGATACATTGCAGTACAGCGTCAACTCGTGGAATCCCCGCTTCATGGACAAGTTGTATGCCGGTACAAACCCGATCGGCGTCATCTCAGAGTTCCTCTTGGCTGTCCTGAACGGAAATGGTCACGTCTACCATGTCTCGCCGGTCTTGACGCTCATGGAAATCGAGGTCACCAAAGCAGTTGGTAAACTGCTCGGCATGGGAGAGGTCAGTCTTCCTGTTCATGGACTCTTTGTCCAGGTTCTTATGGACAGTTCTATTTAATAGAAAGCCGGTGGCCTCTTCTGCCCTGGCGGTTCTGCTTCCAATTTGCTTGCAATGGTAACAGCAAGGAACAAACTGTATCCGTCCATCAAGACCACCGGATACATTCCTCGGCCCTTCCAGCCAGATGCAGAGTACGGCAAACTCAAGGTCTTTACGTCTGCTCACAGCCACTATAGCATCGACAAGGCCGCGCTGGTTCTCGGCCTTGGAAGTGAGAGCGTCATTAAAGTACCTGCTGATGAATTCGGACGCATGAAGGTGGATATTCTTGGTAAGTTTCGCTTTGGTCTTGCAGCAACAAGAGGAAAATACTGAACTGTTTACATCTAGAACGCTTGATTCGGGAGAGCATCGAGCGTGGCGAGACACCTTTCTTTATTAACGCTACAGCAGGCACGACAGTTTTGGTGAGTGCTGAGCTTTAATCCAAACAAAAAGACATGGGGCTCAACTCTATTTTCCCAGGGTGCTTTCGACCCTATCTCGAGTATGTCGCAAGTTGCCAAAAAGTACAACTGTTGGTTGCATGTCGATGGTTCATGGGGAGGATCAGCTGTGTTTTCTAAAACGGTTCGAGAAAACCTTGACTGGTTGCAAGGTGCTGGCATGGTAAAGTAGTCTATACATGACTCGTGCTGCTGGGTTTTGGGCTAATCTCTCTCTATTTAGGCTGATTCATTTACTCTGAATCCACACAAGTTATTGGGCGTTCCTCTGCAATGTTCTATGCTCTTAACGCCACATAATGGTCACTTGTTGTTTGCTAACGCCAACACGCTTCAGGCAGATTACTTGTTCCACGGCAACCCGTATGACCTTGGTGCAGGCACCATTGGATGCGGTCGTCGTCCGGATGCACTTAAGATGTTTCTGGCCTGGAAGTTTTATGGTCAACAAGGGTTGGGCAACCGTATCGACCGTGCGATGCGTTCGGCCGCCGAGTTCACCGACCTGATCAGGGAGCGGCCCGACTTCCAATTGGTTGTTGACCCAAGTCCCTTTTGCCAGGTCTGTTTCTGGTATGTGCCCAAAGTCTTGAAGGACAAGTTACTCGCTTGGAAAAAGGAACAGCCGTCCGTTTATACGGAAAAGATGACTCTAATCACTCGAACCATTCACGCCCGTGTCAATCAATCGGGCGAATTCTTGGTCGATCATGCTCCCTTGGGTAACCTGCCTCACTTTTTCCGCATCGTCATTAATGCTCCCACAGTCGACGTTCACCGAGACTTGGCTCGATTGCTTGACGCCATCGAACAAGCCAGTGCTGCCATTGCGTGGAATGATGTCCTCTAAGTATTCCATAATCATACATATATCGCACTACAGAGTATATACCAAAGGGGAAATAAAACTTAGTCTCAGAATGAACCCCTTTTTCGCAATATCCCAATTCATTTACAAGCATGACCCTGAGAGTGTCAAGCCAGAAAAGGGCATCTGTCAGTCCTTTTTTCATTGTTCTTTTCCCTCTTCCTTGCTTTCCCGCCTTCCCCCCTTCGCTTCTTTTCCTTCCACTTCATGGCTGGTTCCAGGTACACGGTTTTATGTAAAGTGGAAGCTTTGTATCCATTCGAAGGCGAAGATCCCACATCAATTCGCTTTGAGCCTGGCGACCTCATTCTAGTCGTTTCCAAACACGAATCAGGATGGTGGTCCGGCCGGTAAGATGGTGATTATCTTGACAGTGCACACAGCCTCTTATCGTCGCGGGTAGCCGAGTCGAGGATATCAATTCCAAGCCAGGTTGGTTCCCTAAAGATTATGTCCGAATCATTGAAAACTACGACGTCGAAACGTACGATGCATTTGACAGTAAAGTCGAGGTCTGTCGTCAATATGTTAAACCGGGGGGGGGGGGTAAAATCAATAATAACATAACGGTTAGATGCAGGATTCAGACTTGCCTTCGCCATGGATCGTGCAGATGACAGAAGATGGGACAGGCCAATACTACTTCAACCGTATCACTGGTGAAATGCGGACAAGTCCACCGGGTGTTGATGATATGGAGGACTATGAATTGGAGTCGGTGCTACCCACTGACCATGACGCGCTGTCATGGTCGGATAATGATCAAGAGAACGAGGAGGAAGAGCCAGAAAGCGGTTTTGTCCCGAAAAAGGTATGTAGGACCATAAAGCACAAGTGAATCCCATCTAATCTCTGCTCTTCAAACCTAAAGCTACCAATGCCGTGGGCTAAATACATTCTACCGCCGGAATACGAACACATGTTGATTCAGGGTAACTCCTCCAATAAGGTGAAAGGACACCCGTGTCACCATCTCCCTCTGTCGCTGTTATTAACTTCTCCTTAATAATAATTAGGCTGGAAACAATGAGAACGTGAACTGGCCAGACTCTCCTGCGGCTCATATTCAATATCCGCTTTTAACTTGGGAGATCATTTCCACTTGTATCGCAATCACCATAGAGAACCTCAACTTGGCGTTGCGACACTTCCAAAGAGCCTTTTACGGGCCTTGTGTAACAGCAGTTGCTAATAGCATCCGGCTCATGCTGATGGCATCCGGTATGACCGAACAAGACGCAGTGGGCAACAATTACAGTGATCTTCGGTCAGAACTGCGCTCTGTCATAGCATGCCTCGGCAAAACAACGCTGAATGCCCAGATGCTAGAACGCCAAGAAGAAGAGCAAAAGCCTGAATACGAGCGGCAATTGGCAGAAGATGCCCGCGATCTTTTAGTTGCTGTGAGAGGTTTTGTTTCCACGTGCAAGACAATTCCAGTCCATTTACGACCATTCGAACCCAGTCTGGACGCTTTCCCTTCTCCCACCATGAATGAACCTGGAACACCTATTGCAGAAATGCCTTCTAATCATACAAGGAGTTCCGATGATATCGACAAAATGGCAATGATGCTTTCACCTCCCTTGTCGCCACCAGCACCTTTCGTACCAAGGTATCGAGAGCGTAGAGAAAACTCGACAGCCAGTAATTACACCGCAGTCAGTGCAAAATCGAGCAGCACAACGGCAACCAGTGTCAGCAGCAAAAGCGACGGCGATATGGACGAAGAACTTGATCTGGCTGAGCTGGTGGAGGCGGCACAGAATTGCGGCCAAGATCTCAAGAAGTCTGTCGAGGCGATGCTCACGTGTCTCCAGGACCCAAAGCACCAACGCATCCGGACAGCACTAGCATCTCAAATGTTTTCACGTCTCGATCATTTAAGCAAGCGCGCTGGTCAGCTCCTTTTAATCGCACAACGCATTTGTTTTGACAAGGAAACCGAGTCATGGATCATGCAAAGCAAACAGACTTTGCTGACAGGATTTGGCATCTTGTTCTACAAGCTCCAGGTTTTGACCGATGAACATACTCCAATTAGCGATGCAGTATACGATATTGTTTCAGTTGTCAAGGCCCTCCAAAAGCCGATCGAAACTGTGGTTCAATGCATCGACAGAGTTCCGCTTGAACCCAAATCGCAGCAACAGCAGCAGAGTACGAGTAAAACTGACGAAAGTCCAGTGTCGACCAAAGTAAACGGAAGCGAGCAAGAGAATGCCAGCTTGAGCAAACCAGATCCTGTGCGCCGTGCCAGCAGTTGCGACAGCAAGCCTCATTATTTGGGTTATGACTACGATCCGAGCGACATTGTCTTTACCGCCGAAGGTCATGTCAAAGGAGGCACACTGCCTGCGCTCGTCGAAAGGCTCACGCAACATGACCAACCCGACATGAACTTTATCAACACGTTTCTGTTGACGTTCCGTTCCTTTTGCACATCCGCCAAGTTATGCGAGCTGCTGGAGGAGCGGTTCCAGCTAAAGCCTCCCAGTGGTCTGTCTGATTCTGAGCATGAGCAGTGGACGGAGCAGAAACTGAAACTGGTGCGTCTGCGTGTATTCAATGTACTCAAGCATTGGCTGGAGCAGTACTATAACGACGAAGAGGACAAGGTGATCCTGAACCGATTGCAGCAATTCACAAACGAGCATCTCCGCCCGTCAATGGAACTTGCAGCCAAACAGCTGGAAAAGTTGATTCGCAATCGTCAGGGCGACGATCCTTCTGCAGATGTGCGCAGAATGATCTCCACGGTGCGCAATGTGTATGAACCGATTCTGCCACGCAATTCGAAAAAGTTTAGACTCCTCGACGTTCATCCGCTCGAGCTGGCGCGGCAGCTGTCCTTGATGGACTTCCAGCTTTACAGCGCGATTCAGCCGTCCGAATGCTTACATAAGGCATGGTCCAGCCCCGACAAGAGTCAGGGCCCACACATTCGCGCCTCCATCGAGTACAGTAACCAGGTCACGCTTTGGGTGTCTGACGCGATCCTGAGCCAAACAGACGTCAAGAAACGCTGCCAGGTCATCAAGTACTGGGTCCAAGTAGCAGAAAAATGCCAGCAACTCAATAACTTTAACACGCTGATGGCTATTCTTTCGGCGTTCGACAACAGCGCCGTTGGCCGGCTGAACCGTACCTGGGAGATTGTTGGCGCGCGGAGCATGCAGGCGTTGGCATCCCTGAAGAGGCTTCTCGGTGCACAGCGTAACTTTGTCGAATATCGATCTCTCATTCACTCTGTGAACCCGCCGTGTATCCCGTTCCTTGGCATTTACCTTCAGGATCTCACTTTCATCGAGGATGGCAATCCCGACCTCCTCAAACACTCTGCTGCCACTGGCAAAAACCTCATCAACTTTGGAAAACTGGCCAAGACCGGCGAAGTCATCCGTGAAATCCAACAGTACCAGTCGATTCCTTACCCGTACCAATCCGTCGACGTCCTTCAGACATTTATCAAAGCAAACCTGCAGAGTGCACGCGATGAAGACTGCCTATACACTGAGTCTCTGCGTCTGGAACCAAGGTAAATATGAGTAAAAGAGAAAATGTTGGTGATCTATAGGTCGTGAAATTAACAACATCTTTCGATTATATAGGGAATGTCAAGAACAAAAAGTAACACGCCTATTGATGGAATCGGGTTTTATCTAATCATTATATATACCCTAGCATACATATCTGCTCGTTAAATCACTTATTGGATTTAATACTTGTAAAAAGCGTGTATCTCATACTGTTTATTGATCGACTTTTGCTATTCTAAATATACTTTGCAACAACTACGAATGATTGTCTCCTTTCTGTGAAGATCTAGCTTTAAAGATGCAGACTTCTGATCCATTTCATCTTGCGCGCATCTCTATATTATATGCACTTTCACTTGTATCTGTTCTCACATTCACAGAGAGCACTTCACATGACAAGTCTGTGTCACATAAGCGAACCCCCAAGTTTCGCACGGTCTTAGTTATCGCGTAATGCCCCAGATTTAAGCGCTTTTTCCTTTCCCTTGCTTCTCTCTATCTCTCTCATGCTGTCTGCTGTCCTGAAATCGTCCACTCTTTGCAGGTAATTGCGGCTCATGAACGCAAAGTCCTCGTTTCTCATTCATTGTTCTAGGGCTGCTGTCCAATCTCCAGCCGCACGTCGATGCTTCTCAACGCACTTGCCTGTGCTGCAGCAAGCAGCCGAGAAGGCAAAAACAAAGCCGCCCACAGTGAAGAACTATATTCACGGAGAATTTGTCGAGTCCCAAACAGACAAATGGATTGAACTGCGTAACCCGGTAAGAGTTTCCACTTGTGAGTCGTTGCAGACGTCGTTACTTACTGAGCATTCAGGCTACACAAGAATTGCTCGGTTTGGTGCCTGAAACGACACTGGAGGAGCTCAAAGAGGCTACCAAGTCTGCCCAGGCAGCTGCGAAGGAATGGCGCAAGACGACTGTCTTGCACCGCCAAAGAGTCATGATGGATCTTCAATACTTGATTCGCAAGAACCAGGAGCGAATTGCAGAAAACATTGTGCAGGAACAGGGCAAGACTTTTGCAGACGCCAAGGGTGATGTGTTCCGTGGCCTGCAGGTCGTTGAGCAGGCATGCGCCTTGACTACTCAGCTGATGGGTGAAAAGTTGACTGTGGCCAAAGACATGGAAACCTGTAAGATCCACCGTTGTATTTGCATTCATCATTGCTTGACGTTTAACATTCCTTTTGTCTACTAACTTTAGATATGTACCGCGAACCATTGGTAAGAAAGAGATAAAGGACGAGGATACCAGGCTAGCTAAATTCGCTTCTTAGGGCGTTACGGCTGGTATTTGCCCATTCAACTTCCCGGCCATGATTCCTCTTTGGATGTTCCCTCTGTCGATCGCGGCTGGCAACTCGATTATCATGAAGCCTTCGGAGCGGGACCCCGGTGCAATGATGATGCTTGCTGAATTGGCTGCCGAGGCAGGAATACCAAAGGGTGTCCTGAACGTCGTTCATGGTTCCGTGGACTGCGTCAACTTTATCTGCGACGAACCGAGCATCAAGGCTATCTCTTTCGTTGGCTCAGACCGGGCTGGTCAGCACATTTACGCTCGTGGAAGTGCTAACGGCAAGCGAGTCCAGGCCAACTTGGGTGCCAAGAACCACGCTGTCGTATTGCCAGATGCTAACAAGCAAGCCACGTTGAACGCCATTGCTGGTGCTGCGTTTGGCGCTGCTGGTCAGCGTTGCATGGCCCTCAGTACACTGGTCCTAGTGGGTGAAACCAAGGAATGGCTCCCGGAATTGGCCGAACGCGCACGCCAGCTTAAGGTGGGGTACGGCATGGACCCAGACACTGACCTCGGTCCTGTCATCACAGTCCAAGCCAAGGAGCGTGCAGAGCGTCTTATCCAGAGCGGCGTCGATGAGGGCGCTAAACTTTTGCTGGATGGTCGTGGTATCGTCGTCAAGGGCTATGAGAAAGGCAACTTCATTGGTAAGATCGCTTTCATATTGTTCCCGAACACGAATTAAACGTTGTTCCGGCAGGTCCGACGATCCTGACCGATGTCAAACCACACATGGAATGCTACCGTGAAGAAATCTTTGCGCCTGTTCTTGTCTGTCTGAACGTTGATACCCTGGATGAAGCTATTGAGCTCATCAATGCCAACCCGTACGGCAACGGTACGGCTATCTTTACCAAGTCAGGACCCAGTGCCCGCAAGTTCGAGCATGAAATTGACGTTGGCCAAGTGGGCATCAACGTCCCTATCCCCGTTCCAGTGCCTCCCTTCTCATTCGTAAGTAGTCGACGTGTTAATAATGAAATGCGTCGATCACTCAATTTTGTCTATTTACGTCGACTAGACTGGCAGCCGTGGATCTATCCTCGGTGACATGAACTTTTACGGCAAGAGTGGTCTCCTCTTCTACACCAAACCAAAGACTGTCACTTCTCTATGGAAAGAGGCTGATGCCGACCACACCCGCTCGAGCGTCTCCATGCCCACCCACTAGAGTAAAGGCAAAATAAGGGTGGATATTTGTGTAGTTTACATGTAATTTCTCTTTCGTTTTTGTCGTTTCATGCAATATAAAGCCCATGCTCTTGAGTATAACCTGCACTATCCCAAACAGTGAAAATTGTCTATAGTGTTTCCGTCAAGAAATCAAACGGCCTGGAGATATTTTATTTTGATCCGTTCTAATCGGTTCATTCAAAGGTGATCTAGGTTGCAGGTGAGATGCGTCTCAATGTTTCTTTACGTCGATATGCTCAAGCAAGTGCTGCCATGAACATTAATCAGTGTTCCTACGTTCCATCGCGTGACGACAATGGCGTCTTATATCGCTGAGTGTTTGGTACTATCTATAGCCTCCAAAGACCTCCAGCGATTCTTCCAGACAACATGTACGACTGTGAACACACGTACAACGACGTCCAATCTGCACTTGTTCGGTGACTAATAGTCGTCGGTGTCGGCCTTGTTCTCGTCACTTGTCTTGCTATTTTATATTGTTCATGGATCCGAAACTCGGTCGACTAAGATCGTAGCGCGAAGGCCACGTCAGCATAATCCAGGCTTTCTGTAAGCTAGCTTGCACATCAGACGAGCCTAAAGCGGCTCTGGCTGTCGTGACAGTGCTACCGGCTGCCAGAACATAGGACTCTCGCGGTAACATTAGAACTTGATCATTTTCAATAGACCTCTGCATTTGTAAGATACAGTGGCGTTTTGGACGAATGGACGCATCGTTACTGAGCGGAGATGATGTACAGAATTGCGGTTAAACCACCTTCGATTGCGCAATTTCGAATGGCTGTGAATGGCCGTGCTGACCAATGGGAAAGGTTATATGTGCCGAAGTTTTTTTTTTTTCATCTACTCCTTCCTTCCTTTTTCCCTTCTTTACTTTATACCATGCTCGCCTCGACCGCTCTTATCGCAGCACTTGTGAAGAGCAAGGCGTTTCCTACCAACAATGTTCACAGCAACAAGCCGGTCGAGCTATCTCGGGAAGCTATTCAGTCGGTCGCTAACGAATTGAAGCAGCAGCAAAGAGCAGAAGATGCAGCTTCTTCGGCCGGTAGTCAGACAACTATTGTGGATGAAGATGTCTCGATCCACCTATTGTCCAAGATCAAGAAGGCAATGGATCTCTTGTTTACTCCTTCCGACAACGAGGACGACAAAGTTTGTTTGCTGGATGCCCATCATGCTATTGAATACATTGCCTACGGATTATCCGACTTGATCTTTGTCTACCCCGGCAGCGTCGGTGGTTACCTCGGCCAAGACCTCAAGAACTGGCAATCGACCATTCGCAACTGCCGTGGTGACCTTGTCAAGGTAGTCGAAATGGAAACAAGAGCCGGTGCCCTTCAGGCCGTGCACGGTGCCCTTCACGGTAACAACAAGGTGGCCAGCATCTTGACGACGTCGCAGGCTTTGCTTTCTATGATCCCCAACATTCACGCCTTTGCACTCGCTCGCAAGCCAGTCGTGATCCACGTTGCTGCCTACTCGGTCGATCAAGACCTCGTCGCCCACTCGCAAATCGACGCTGTCCTGGCAGCTCGCAACACGGGTGCTCTTTTACTCGCTTCGAACAATGTCCAGGAGGCACACGATATGGCTGTCGTTGCTCAGGTGCTGGCTCAGACGCTTGGCTTGCCTGTGATCCACTACTATGACGGTGCTTCGACCGAAATTCAAAAGGCGTCCTTGACTCCGTACAACCGCCTTGCTACGCTCAAGGCCAAGACACCGGCCGCGGGCGGCGATCCATTCAGCTTGGCACAAGAAATTTTGGCAGCATTCGGCTACAACGTGTTCGATTACGCTGGTGCGGGAGATGCTGAGACGGTCCTGGTGGCGCTGGGCGCCGGTACCTCGTCGGTGGCTGATGCTGTGGCTCGGAGCGCCAGTGACGACAGACAAAGCATTGGTCTTGTGAGTGTCCGACTTTACCGTCCTTGGTCTGAATCCTCGTTCGTGGCCAGCCTGCCAAAGACGACAAAGCGCATTATTGTCCTTGAACAAGGTGATGGTCTTTTTGCTTTCAACGGTCCTCTCTTTTTGGACGTGGCTGCCGCTGTTCGTTTCGGTCCTCTTGCGCTCGATGCACGACCCAAGCTGGTCACCGCACAGGCCGAGACCTTCAACTCACTCGATGCAGGTCACATTCCGCTGCTTCTCAAGGATTCGGAACAATCTACCTTTGTCGACTTGACCAAGGACACCTACACTCAACCAGCCGAGCAGAAACAACCCAAACAAGACGTGTGGAGTGCCATCTTCTGGGACGTTGAACAAGACGGAACGGCGGACGCTGGTCTTCACGCTTCCCACCTTCTTCTGCAGCAGGACGCGGAGCGAGACATTTCTGCTAGCATTCATCGTGATGCTTACCGTCTGGGTGGCGCCGCTGTCAACACTCGCATTGTCACTCACAGCGCTTACGTGGTGCCAGCCAAAGCCGACTATATCGCCATTCACAACATTGCTCTTATCAAGGAATACAACATTCTGGCTCAGGCCAACAAGAAGGCCAAGGTGCTTGTCCACGGCCCCTGGAAGCATGGCGACGAGATTGAGGGTCATTTGACCAACGAGTTCAAGCTGGCACTGACGCAACTGGACATTCAGCTGTACTCCCTGGATGGCGCCCGGATCGCAGAGGAGTTTGGTCTTAATCGCAAGTCGAGCCATGTTGTCTGGGAAGCCGCTTTCTGGTTGCTGACACAGCACTCGGAGGGTGCTGACAAGTCTTTGACCAAGCTATACCACGAGCTCGAGGATGACAAGCCTGAGTTGCCATTGTTGCTCAAGGACATTGTGGAAGCTGTCCGCAAGGGACTTAAGCCCATTGAATTGCTTCCAACTTGGACCATTCTGGAAATCAATGATCAGAGCCTGCCAACGCAGCCTGTATCCCGCGTGGTGCGCACTGAAGAACAAGAAGAGGCCGACGACCGCAGCGACTCTACCGCTGTTGGTGGTGAGGACGAAGGCGACAAGGCTGAGGTGGCCAAGTGGCACAAGGCAGCATGGCAACTGATGTTCAAGGATGCCTATGAGACGGAGACGGCGCTGCGTCCTGATCTGCATGAATCGACTTATCTTATCAAGTTGACTGTCAACAAGCGTCTGACGCCTGTCACCTACGACCGTAATGTTTTCCACCTCGAGTTTGACACGACTGGCTCAAACCTCAAGTACGAGCTTGGCGATGCTTTGGGTGTGCACGGCCACAACGACTATGAAGACGTCAAGGCCTTCCTGGACTGGTATGGTCTGAACGGCGACGATGTGGTTCTGGCTCAGAACGGTGACAAGAAGGAAGCACGCACCGTGTTCCAATGGTTCGCGCAAGTCCTGGATATCTTTGGTCGTCCCTCCAAGAAGTTCTACGAGTCGCTGGCATCGTATGCTACGGATCCCAAGGAGAAGGAGCAGCTTCTGTATCTGATTTCTTCGGAAGGCAAGGAGGAGTACAAGAAGCGTGTGGATGACACTATCACGTACGAAGACCTGTTGCGCGAGTTCACGTCTGCCAAGCCTCCTGTGGAAGCCCTGGTGCGCATGATCACACCCATCAAGCCCCGCCACTACTCGATTGCGTCGTCGCAAAAGATGCACCCCAACTCTGTTCATCTGCTTGTGGTTGCTGTGGATTGGGTGACTTCGTCTGGCAAGAAGCGTTACGGTCAGTGCACGCGCTACCTGGCCAACCTGCCTGTGGGCTCTGAGGTGACGGTGTCGATCAAGCCTTCGGTGATGAAACTGCCGCCCCTGGATACTCAGCCTGTGATCATGGCTGGTCTGGGTACGGGTATGGCGCCCTTCCGTGCCTTCATTCAAGAACGCGCCATGGCCAAGGCCGCAGGCAAGAAGGTCGGTCCGATGGTCTTGTACTTTGGCTCTCGTAACCGCCGCATGGAGTATCTGTACGGCGAAGAATTGGAGGCGTACCATGCCGATGGTTTGTTGACGCACATGGGATTGGCGTTCTCTCGTGACCAGAAGCAGAAGGTCTATATCCAACACAAGATGATGGAGGATGCCGAGATGTTGCACGACCTCTTGGTTACCAAGAACGGACACTTTTACCTTTGCGGTCCCACGTGGCCTGTACCAGACGTCAAGGATGCTGTGGTCTATGGTCTCAAGAACTATGGCGGCATGGATGAACGGACGGCATCTAACCTTATTGAAGAATGGAAGGAAAAGGAGAAATACATCTTGGAAGTCTACTAATGTACAAAAAGAAGGGAAAAAAGAGAAGTGTCTTGTATCTGTTGTGTGTACATATCTATCATATATATCTTTTATAATCATAGACTTTGCAAAAACAACATACTTTTTCGCTTTCTTAAGCAGATACGTTGTTTTCTTGTTATAGTGTGAGGTGTTTGTACTTGTGGAAAAACCTTTTGACGCTGCTGGCAATTACGCTTTTGCACTGATTTGACTTTTTGTGTGAAGGATGTTCGCACCACAATTCAGTATCTCTTGTCAGTGTAATCATAATCATTGAAAGGTCTCGATTCTCTCTCTGCAAGGGCTTGCTACAAGTGCATGAAGCATACCACGTAAGCTGTTTCAGCCAAGGGAGATATCTAAACAGACGGCGTTCACTCTGTAATAGTACTACAATGCAAGCTACAAAATAATTTGATCCGTTTCGTGCAAGACTCGAGCAAGAAGCCGGCTAAGCTAGGTTCCTGCTCTCAAGACAGACAAAGTTATGGTAAAGGATGAACAGTGATTTTAACACCAAGATCTTTTATTGATGCGATCGCAAGTCCTCTATCTCCAACCAGCAAGGGCTTTGTCTGCCAAGGTACGTTCTTCCGTTTCAAGCTTTACCAATTCAAATTCTTATTGACATGGTGAAAGGTTCTTCTCCTCTTCGAAGGAGAAGGTAATCTAACGATGATGTGCTGCTCTAAGTATATTTTGCATTGACTGCAAGCCAAAATTTCAATGGAAGGTACGTAAATCACATGCTGACTAGCCGCAAAATTAGCGCAAATTTGGTTTACTATTGATGCAAGATATACCTTCAAGTACCACGAAAGCCTAATCAATGAACAGTATTGCAAAGCCACCGCATTAAAAAGAAGATTCGGACCTTTCCCCAGGTACGTACAACTTCATTTATCCGATTCTAAATCATGGTTGACGATCAGAAAGTCGCTACCCAGAAAAAGGATAAGTCAGCCTCGAAGAAGAAACAAAAGAAGGCTGCTCAAGCAATGGGCAATGTCTTGAGCAAAGTCGGGGGCGTGAATGCGATTAAGGGCACGTCAAATGCTGACAGTGAACCCAACACTGAGAACAAGCCAAAGTCCGAGAAAAGGTCAAAGACGGACAGTAAACACAAGACCGAGAGCAAGCCACAGACTGAGAAGAAGCCGGAGACTGACAGTACACCCGAGACTGAGAACAAGTCAAAGACTGACAGTAAACCCAAGAAAGAGAAAAAGCCGAAGACTGAAAGTAAATCCAAGTCTGAGAACAAGCTAAATACTGAAAGTAAACCCAAGTCTGAAAACAAGCCAGAGACTGACAGTGAACTCAAGACTGAGAACAAGACAAAGACTGACAGTGAACCCAAGAAGGAGAAAAAGTCAAAAACTGACAGTCAACGCGAGACGGAGAACAAGCTAAATACTGAAAGTAAAACCAAGTCTGAAAACAAGCCAGAGACTGACAGTGAACCCAAGTCCAAGGACAAGTCAAAGACCGACAGTAACTCCAAGACTGAGGACAAGCCAGACACTGACAGTAGACCCAAGAAAGAGAAAAAGACAAAGACTGAGAAGAAGCCTGAAAGTAAACAACAGGAAGGGAAAAAGCCAAGGACTGACAGTAAACCCAAGACTGAGAGCAAGACAAAGACTGAAAATAAGCCAAAGGCTAAGAGCACATCAAACGCTGACAGCAAAACCGAGGCTGAAACCAAGTCAAACACGGAGAACAAGTCAAAGGGCAAATCCAAACGACGGACTTCAGACAAGCCAAAAACTGAAGAGGAGACAAAGAGCAAAGACGCAGATAAAACAGAGGTGAGTGGATCGGGAAAGCCGTGCTTTCTTCTCTTAACGTTGAGGCCAACTGACTTGTTCAAGAAGGAATCACGTGATGACCAGAAGACACCCGATAACAAGGTAGCTGGTCAAAAACGCAAAGCGCCTGCCGAAAAGAAACCCGCAAAGAAGCAAAAACACGAAACAAAGACTGGAAACAAGACAGAGACCGAGGTTAGTTGGATTGATCTTATGGTTGTTACTAACTGACTGACTGACTGGCTGCAAAAGAAATCTGATGACAAGCAGGTAGCCGGTAAAAAGCGTGAAGCAGAAACCGAGGACGACAAACCTGCAAAGAAACAAAAAGTGCCACAACCCGTATGGAGTGAGACCAAGAAACAAAGAGGTAGCAAGCATGTGGCGACCTTTGAACTTTTCTGCTTTGGATTCTCACCTATTGATCTCTTTCTCAGCGGCTTTCGAGTACCTTCGACAGTTTATATCGGATCGCCAGTCGTGGAAGTTTAGAAAGGGTTCTCAAATTTTCTTACTCAGGTACATGTATAATTCAGAAAAGGTAGGCATATATAAAGAGAACATATGGAGTTGTTTGATACTGATTGATAGATAGGTCCCGGAGGAATATTTTGAAAGCTTGCTAGAATACCTGAAGGGTCTTCAAGGAGCTGTTCGAACGGTAAATCAAAGGATTATAAGAATTAGGAGGCCGCGCATGAGACTGACTGATATTCATTGTAGAGAGAATTGCAACGAGCAAAGGATATTATTTCTGCAGCAATGAAGCAGGAGTCCGATGACGAATCATCATCATCCAACGAAGAGGACGACTCCTCTTCAGAAGAAGGATCGTCCAAGGAAGATTCATCCAAAGAAGACTCGTCCGATGAGGATTCGTCCGAGAAAGAACGCTCTGTAAAGGAAAAGGAAGAGAGCATAGAAGTGAGACGTGCCAAGGCCATCGTAGCAGTTTTGGAAGCGTAAATGAAAATGAAATTTGCAAAAACAGAAAGACCGGTCCCGATCATGCAGCTTTGTTTGTTTGCGAGCACGTTCGCTTGACTGGACAAATGTGGCAACTTTGCTTCATCAAAGGCGGAACTTGGAATTTTTTTGGGTTACTCCCCTTTTTTGGATGCATCATTTATCAAGCAGCAAGAGCTTTGGCAATAATAAGCGAGACCTTTATCCTCCCTTTTTCCTTTCTTTCACTTCTTTTTCTTTCTTCTTCTCCTGCTTTGACTTCTTGACCGCCCTTTATATTAAGACCGAACAATGAACAATAGCAAAATTATGTCGGGATCTACGACGATGGCAAGACCGCATCTTGTTCCGGAATCAGTTTCCGTGAATCATCATCCTAACGAGGCCCATCTGGATACAAGGAGCTCTGGACAAGAGGGTCCTGCTAAGCCTAAAGGAGCAGCAGCATTACCATCAGCTGGTGCGCGTCACGAGTGCGGCACTGGCCTGTTGTTACCAATAGTAGCATGCCCACCGATGGCCATTGGAGCGGCGTTTAATCCGACGTGGCAGCAATTGCTTTGTTCCTATTATCAGCAGCAATTCTTGTTTCCGCCTGTCGTGAAGGATGACGTTTTCTTGGCACCGGCCGATAACCAATCTGTCAACGGCAGCAGCAACAGTTCCGTTTCTTCCTCCTCGTCTTCTTCCTATGGGAACTGGGCCCCTACCCCTTGCCTGTCCCCCGTAACCTCTCCGTCGGACTTTCTGTGCGACCATGAGCCGCTCTTTGACGGCATCGAAGATCTGCAGCAGCAACAGCAACCGCAAGAGCAGAAAACAACAACTGAAGACACTGACAACTCAGCAAAATCATCACCTGAGGATACTACCACCTTCAATCTTGATTGGTACGAGTACTCAAAAGAAGGTCAACCTACTATTCTCCCGACTCCGTCCCCAACCGCTTCCGAGATCGGAAGTGTCTTTGACGATGATCCGTCCGCCTTTGATTTTCTGGATGACAGTGACAGCAGCAGCAGTGATGACGATGAAGAAGGTCAAGGACAACTAAAGCCAGGCCTGAAACGGAAACGGTCATTCTCTATTGATTCCGAAAGCGATGATGACGATGAGGGCCAGGAAGAAGAGGAAGCACCGATGCTGCAGCGGCGTATTCACCGACTTCGGTTATCGGATGACAGAAAACAGCAACCTGTCAAGAAGAAGAAGAAGAAGACGACGGCGGCGGCGGCTAAAGCAGCGGCAGTAACGAAACGAAGGGCAAGGCGTAATCTGGGTCGACGCACACGGCCACGGACCACTGCGCCCGTGCCATTAGCAGATGATAATAGCACCACCACTACTTCTACTACGACAGATAGTCTTGATGATTTCTTGGATGAAGATGGACGGCATATCACCATCTTTGAACGATTGACTCAAGCCGGGATTGACTGGTGTCGATACTGTGGCACAACAGAAGGTGTCAACTGGCGACCGGGACCATGGGGAAAACGAACCTTGTGCAAGTAAGTTATGACCCCACTCTCCTCTCCTTTTTTGATAATGATTTGATTGACTTGTCCTCATTACTTTAGTAAACATGGCTGTGACTACAAAGGCTATGGTATTGCGAGTCGGTTACCTCGATTAGATCTCTCGGCGTTTTCAAATGAAAAGCTGGAGGATCGAAGACGGCCTGTGGTGCAACAATTCTGTGCCATTTGCAAGAAGCCCGATGCACTTGCAGAGAACAACAAGCTGATTGCCTGCCAAGGGGGATGCTCTCGAGCGTATCACCAGTTATGTCGTGTACCTGAAATTACAGACAGTGCTTATCAAGATCAGCCTTGGTGCTGTAGTCCTCTCTGTCGTGAGAATCGTAGGCGGAATCGAGTAGCTCCTTATGATGCCTAATAACATCCAATATTATACCACCAAACTCTTTCATTATTCCCCATCATCATCATCAGCAGCAAACAACAACAAACATTACCATCATCCTCATACCCTAAATAGATTCAACATTAGAGTAGCAGCAGTAGGAGTTATGCACTCCCACAATAAACAAAAATGTATGACTCTATTGAGGAATTCTTGCAAGGAATGAAGGAAATTCGTCTCACAACTGCAATGACAATAATTTCCACTCGTTATCTTTGTCTTTCGAACTCACACACGTATGCACGCACTGTTTTCTGAATGATTCGTGTAATGACTATTAGCTTGACCAGGTTTCGCAATTCAGCATAGCATGATGACTCCTCTTTAACCCTCCGCTTCCCATAGCATGGATTTTATGCAGCTTTACGGTTTACGGTAAGGATGTTGTGCCTGGTGTGACAAACAAGAAGCCAAATCTGACTTGTGACAGGAAAACATGATATTACCGATTTGGAAGCCCTGCGCCGCAGGTTAATACTGCATGTGCACATCCCAGGCATATTGCCGTCACTAATGTATGCAAAAAAAAAACCCAAGAAACAGCGCCCTGGCTTATTGAACCGGAGCAGCGGAAAGAATGAGGGGTCCGAGTGATGTAGCACTGAATGGGAAGCGGACGCCAAAGCCAGTTTCTTTGTTAATGCTGCAACTTGGTAAGCGCTAAGAACAAAGAAAGCTTAAAAGTGAGGGGTTTGGCCGATAAAAGGCTTTACACGCAGCAATATGCCATCATATTACTGCAATGACCATGCAATGAAGGCCATTTGGTAGGAATCACTTATCAACGGCAATTTGATGAGACGATCACAGCCAAGAGGACCAAGTGTGGCACCCAAGTATGTCTGCCTGCATTTACTCGCAGCCTAAGACACGCGTCCGGAAAACACTATCTGCGACATGGGATACACCCTCATCTCACTACAACCTTGATACCCTGAACTATAACTTTAAGAATAACCCAAATGGCATCGCCCAGCTATACAAGTCGACTTTGCAGAGACAGCTAAAGACTTACGATCCAAAGGCTCTTCCATCTCTGTGCAATACCATAGATGTTCCTGATACGCGCTCCTGGCAAGCCGTTGCTGACATGGTCCAATTCGACCTGAAACTACTGTATGCCGGTTACACCATGGTCCCTCCAGAGGGCTGCCTGAACCATAAGCAGCCTTATTACGAAGAATGCAAGCTCCGACGTCTTAAACTGACGATACACCTCTTCGGTTGCCACGTCAGAAAAGTCACAATGCAGCAAGCACTCCTTTGGCTCACCCGGGTACAAGCAATATCAAAAACCGGTGCAGGAAACAGCAACAGTGAACCCAACTCAGAACATCCAGGGTAATGTGGCGCAAGAACTCAATCCCCCGATCTTTGCAAGCTTGTTACTCGCGGCTTTGGCAACGGCAATCTGCGCTTAGAGCGACACATAAAGCAGCAACAAATTATGCTTTCTTTATTTTGAGTTCAGGCCAAGGAGCCCATTGGATCATAGGCAGGCAACACTGTGGGCACTGTGTCCAACACAGCCACAAGTTTGCGCGGCACATCAGACTTTCTCAAGACGACCTGTGTGTATATACGCCATCAATGAGTAACGAATGTCCTTCTTCGTAACAGTTATGTGTCCTCCGTTACCTGATATACAAATTCAGAAAACCATGCGTCGCTCATGATCCAGTAACCTTTGTCGCCTGTGCCTTCTCCCCACGAGTTTTCTACGCGCCAGCGAACCGGCTGACCCTCCTCGTCCAGGTGCACACCCGTAAAGACCATAGCGTGCGTCATTAAGCTTTCACCATAGAGCAGGCGCTCTTCTTTTGTCATGTTGAATTCGATATTGAATGCCAGACTGTAGTCATAGATCTTCGTGTCCATGATGCCCAGTGGGTTATTGGAGAACTGGCCCACATCGCAGCCAAACCATACCGGCGATCCGGACTTTAGCACGTTGATGGCGAGTTTTTTAAGCATGTCCGGCGTGGTGTTGACGTAGCGCAGCGGAGCACCGCCAACGACATTGCCGAGACGATCGACTGTGTAGAGGGTATCGTAAGGGTTGCGAGGGTCGTTGATAAGCGACATGGTATCTTCCAAGGGATACTGAATGACGTCCTTGAAGAACTTTTGCGGCGTCAGATCACGGATGCCAATGAACTTGCCGTTCTTGTCTGTCGTTTCCCAGTCAAAGGACGAGGGCGGCTCGCCGAGGCAGATGACCATGATACGGTAAATCTCTTCCATCATACCTTCTTTCATGGCGCGTACTTTGTTATGCGACACGCCGTCCTGCGTGAGCGCCTGACGAATCTGCACCGCAAACTCACGCAGTTTCACTGTCACGAGCCAATTCAGGCGGCGGCTGTTGGACGACGAGAAAGTTTCCGGGTACACGGATTTGGGCACCACGCCATACTTTTGCACGATATTCACAAACATGTCCCACTGGCCACCGTCACCCACGGGTGACGATAACAAGTACTGTACGACCCGATCGCTCACATCGCAGTCAGCCAAGTCGATCATGTTTTCCAGGAACCAATTGGCTTTTTCCAGCTTATCTAAGTTCTGTCCTGTGAGCTCATGCAGCTTTCTCTTTTCGGGTCCCCTTCTTCTTACATACCATAGAAGAAGAGGTAGCTTTGCGACAACTCGAAATCGTCACGGAGTTTGTACTTTTGAATCACGGCCAGCCGCAACACGTTAGTGCCGGCAAAAAGCCAGCAACGTCCCGAAGACTTCTGATTGGTGATGGCGCCTTCGAGATCCAACTTCACGTTAAAGACATGCTGATCTCTGAGTGCCACATGGCGGTTCACCAGGACCTGGGTTGGATCATTATCTGTTACTGCATTCAGAGCTAAACGGTTCTTGCTATCCTTCCAGAAATTGTGCGAGAATTTCTTGAGGCTTTCAGCCGTGAGGGGACCGTAGCGTGCCTTGAACTGCTGCTCATCGTCATCCAAGCTTAAATTTGCCAGTGGTTCGCTGAGATACTTCAATCGTCTGGCCCTGGAATCGTTTTCGGCTTGGGCTCGCTTTTCGTCAAACCCCACAGGCTGGACTGCTTGTCTTGAAGGTTGATTACCCATAAGGAAAAAAGAAAAGAGAAAAGGCGGGAAAGTAAGGATCGGCATGAAGGTTACGCATTTTAAGAAAGTACGTGTTTCATCATCCGCGCACCAATTTAGGCACGAATATCCAAATTCGCGGTAAAAGTTAATTTCTTTATCGGTCAGAACAGTCGAAGCAAGTGAGTTACGCTGACCGCCGGCGAGTGCGCGCGATGTGCGTTGCAAAGAAGATCGAAACATCGGCGGTCTGTGCTGTTTTTATTGTCGTTTAGGTAACGCTAGTACATCGCTATCTTCACTGCTTCCGTCGTCCTCTGTGGTTGGTTATTTGGCATCCATAATCAAAAAGCAATATAAAGACTCTCATTGTCATCATCGGGACCTGTCGTTGTGAGGCACTGCCAATTGCGTCCTTCACCTCCACACCAAACATCCATCAGCTTCTAGAGGTCAATCCCTGATTAACGAGCCATACGCTCTTGATAACGGAGATGAATGGGCCAGGCCTATCGCTAATAACTCAGAGAATCTAAGCAGCCGCGACAATCACACTTAATGACTCTGATCTATTGTATAAGGATGAAGATGCTGTCGGCGGCAGACTGGTAATCAGCGTTCGATACAGAGAGAGTATGTTCGCTAGGCCCAAAGTCTCGCAGATCCTCATTGGTATCCACTGTTATCACTAAAGAGCGGATCCCTATCTCTGTATTTGTGCTGCTTGCTGGTAGTGTGCTCCGATATCATGCTAGGTAACAATACCAGGGTCGATACAAGCGATTCTTGATCGTTGCATGCGGTCCAGCGTCAAGCTAGTGGGTTCTTTGTTCAAATGATATATCCCTCGTTGCCAAGTTGAGATATCACAATTTCTGCGGAGACGGTTGAATTCTCGTTTGGAGGATGGCAAAGCCGCTGTAAAAGTGCGTAAGCTTAATGAGGTTGAACAGTTTCAAGGCACGTCAAACTTACGTTTTCCTCTTGCGTGGAAACGGATAGCAACAGTGGCGTCATCTGTTTCAAATCCGCTCGCCCAATTCGATCTGAGGCAAACCTTGGTTTACATCTTCAACTAAGCATACACTCTCAAGATTACCTTCAAACAAATGTATAACAACAGACCTACCGTTATGGAACCTGACCCGACGTGGTTGTACTCGATCAATATCGAAAAGTGACTTCAAGAACTCTTCCTTGATCAGCGGATCTTGCATACGAGGTCGAACGAGGCAGCAGATTGCATGGCATCCTGTTTTTTAAAAGGCGTTAAACAACGATGTCAACAAGACGATCTGTTGCCAAATATCCGCACCGCAGGGAATCCGGCTTCCCGGACAATCGGTACACTGCCAGTTTTGTACGTTAAATCCTTGCTCCCAGACCTCAGTGAAGAGGTAGGCCACAACGTCCATGGAACAGCAATCAACGGTAGACCAGGCTGCCTCCTTGGCTAGGGTTCTTTTTGCACAGATTGTTGCACCGCGTGACCGCCAATCGAAGTAGTCGCCTCAGGTTGCGACCACAATGGATCTTCATCGTACTGCAGTAATCCTTCAAGCAATAAAAACTGCAGATCTCATGGTAACCCTAGCATGGATGTTGGAGTCGAGTCAGCTTTAAATTGAAAGCGACTATGAAGATAACAGTGCGCCGATCCCGACGCCGATGCATTCGGGAAGCGGCTTGCCCTTGTGTTACGAGTACAATAAAGACTTTTGGGTGCATTGCGCAAACAACCTGGCCACGATCTGCCATCTGTATAAGCCGAAAGTCTTCCTGGAAGCCTACAATTCACATATTCTGTCTCATGTTTTCGCATCATTTCATTAGTTAAGACTCTACTGTTTATTTAGTGTTGGAGACAGAGAAACAGTGAGAGAGAGAGCACTTAAAAGGGCCCATCCAGGAACAAAATTACTCGCACCATGTTTGGACCTCTACAACTTTCGTAGTCAGACAGGAGGTCAGTCATGTACCCTACACCGATGGTGATTGTGAACAGCAATCGCAGCGCAGGTGAGCGTACCCCAGAAATCATTCTGCGGTACGAGCAGTTTTCAAGGAATGGTGTTATCGCCCACGGTTCGAATATGTCAAGGTTCTTTACAGAGAGCCCCAAACATGTGGTTGACGCAGCGATGCCAGATAGTTCTTCTTCATATTCACCGCAATCCTGCAGTCGAACAAGTAGCTCAACGAAAATTGAAACACTGTAAGTGACGATTTGAACCTCACTGAGATGTTTCCATCGACTTACGGCTCCACAACCTATGTACGAAATGTCATCGATGGCCCCTGCTAAATGCCGGTGAGGAGGGAACCCAAAGAAACCACTTGTTTGTGGATAGAGTGGTAGCAATATGACCTGACCATTTTGTACTGCACGCCGCGCACATTTTGCGAAATCATAGGAATCAGCTCAAGAACCATGCTGCTTTTAATACAATGCATGAAGAAAAGGCTATAGGAAATTACAATATCCCATTACGAATTGCATTGTGGCTTTGTCACTTTGCCGTCTTTCGGCTTGTTCTTGGACCCCTTGGGACGCCCGCGTGGCTTTTGCTCCGCGTCGACACATGGCACATTGTCTCGAAGGCAGCGTTGGCATGGTCGCTCGTTCGAGCAGGCGATATGTCTTCTCTTGCAGTTTTTGCAGGCACGACGTACATACGGTCCTCGCCCGTTGCCGTTACCCTGGTAGCCGCCGTTGCCCCCGGTTCCGCCGTTACCCCCGTTATTCCCGTTTGCTCCGTTACCCCCGTCTGCGAAGCCGCCAGCGCCTTGGTTCAAAAGCAAGTCCAAAATCTCTCCATAGAAAGCGAGGTTGTGCGGGTCGAAGTTCGACATATTGTCCACGTAGAAAAAGATGAATATCTTTCACAACCCTTGAGAGAGCCTTTAAATAATTACCATATGAGACCTTGGTCTCAGTTGTTGTCTCGCTACGCATTTTTGGCATCACCATCTCCATAACTTTAAGCCATAGCTGTCTCTTCATTGAGTGCTGCATGAATATCACTTTCCTTTACCGAACTATATGTAAAAGCAAAATGCTAAAACACACTAGCTTAGTTCAATAAATCTCCGTATACAGTATGCCTTGCGAGCGTTATCGGGTGTTTATGAGTAACAACAGGTCAGCCCTGGTTCCTGGTTCCTGGTTCTTTATTCTTTATCTATTTGTTCATGCACTTTCCGAAACATGCCTTCCCTATACTACCACTGTATTGATCCAAGACGTACCAAATGGTTGAGTAACATAAAGCATAGTTGTTTCGATCTGTATCTCACGGAAATATTTCCTGAATCATTTGTTTCAGATGGCGTATAGCGCTGTCTTTCGACATCTAAGCAAAACTCGCAATTAAAAGTAGCAGTAGACCAGAGCCAACACGAACAAAGACGCACTGGTGTATGGCGCAATTTTGTGAGAGTATATGCTCTTTTTAGGGATGTCCATAAACACTTCAGAAGATATAGACTACGCACGGAATATAAATGAGGTTTCACATTAAGTACCTACCTAGTTTCAGTAACAAAAGCAGTGCGTTTAATCCACCGAAAATGAAAACGGTGGGGTCGTGCCAAACGGTCCTCGTTCGATTGTTTATAATGTACTGTATAAGCTCGGAGTTTAATACTAAACGGATATTTGCGTGGCTATATTGTACGCGGTCTTTACTACGCTATACACTCAGCACCTTTTATAACCTACCAAGGATTCAAACGCCACAAGGAGTAAAACGAAAAAATATGTGGAGGATATGGAATATGTGAGCCTTATGTGGGAATTACGCAGACTCCATGATGGTAAAAGTTTATTTATCTATTAGACATTTATTGTGGCTTCCTTCTCACTACGGGAAACGCTGGCTCTATTTTTCCCTAAATTTCACTGGTTTTCCCTAAAATTCATGTTCTCAGGGGAAAGCAGGGTAAACTTCTGCTTTCTGCGCTACTTTTCACTAATTTCCGGAGTAGGGACGAATCCCTGCATTTCACTGAAATAGGATTGGCTCTTTTATCACGACAAATTTTGCTCTCACAGCCTATGTAGAACTTTTGAGCGTAATATATGACGCGCAAACGTTGCAAAAGTGTCTTCTGTGTATGTTAACGGCAAGAAAGCCAGCCGTCAGTGGAAATAGGGGATTTCCGGGAGAGGTAGAGACGACTTGCACTGAAGGCAACACTATACCCTACTTTTCCCTGAAAACATGAATTTTAGGGAAAAAATAGAATCAAGTTTTCCTGTAGTGTAAAGCCGATAGTACTATCCGTCATTCAAACGTATA
>JSYX01000380.1:0-33734 GCA_000787465.1 Thermomucor indicae-seudaticae
GACTCCGGACTGTAAATGAACGGTGAGACCTTCTTTTCCATTTATCTTTTACCTTATGCATCTCAGATACTTGTGGACTGATACTAAACCCTATTTATTTTCAGTGCTCGCTCCCTACCCAGATACCGTAACTTGCGCCATTTCGCGAACGGAATCACGCTAAGCTTCTTAAGCAATCCGACATATGATGAGATCTGTGATGCCATGGTCGTAAGTACTATATTTTATTGCTATGCATAGGTCATTATGACATAGGATTTCGCACATGGTAGAGCTGGCTGCCATGCACTCACGATCTTATCCCCCTCAAGCTGCAATCTGCCTGCGCTTTTTCCTTGATTTCTGGCAGCAGGCCACCGCAAAAGAGCATGACCGATTGTCCTTAGAATCGATGCAGGCATCTCTCGGCATGTATACCCATTATCTTCCAGTGTTTGAAACAGTATCCAAGGTATTGTGTTTTGCGTTTTTCCGGGTGCTTTCCGCCATTTTCAATCTCTAATAAAATGCGTTATGCAGAGCCACATGCGATTTCCAAAGAATCACATGCTGGGCAAATACGTCCAAGGTATAATGGAGAAAGGTGTTGTGTGTGGCTACAGCACTACACAATCCGAGAATCAGCACAAGGGTGACGCAAAGAAGCCAGCGCGTAGAACAAATCATCGACAAGGATTTGAACAGCAGGTACCAATTTTTGGCTGCAGAACCTACAATAAGATCGCTATGCATACCAGCATTCTGACAATCCATACTAGATGGCATATTACATCGAACGCCGAGACGTCTTACCGGACTCCAGGACCACGACGCTGGTCAGCAACCGTGCGGTGAGTTCAAGACTGTCAACGGAACACACGTTGAAATCCCCTTTGCCTGGCGGTGCTTAACCTATTGCTGACATCGCCGAGGCGGATCACCGGCTCTCGAGGTTAGAGTACTTCGTCCACGCTTACCTCGACACCCATATCGAGGGGCGCCCGAGCAGACGTAGAGTAGCGAACTATGCAAGGCTTGATGCTGATGAGGTGAGCTACTTGACATTGTGCGCTTTTCAACTTCCCCAGCATGGATTGATAGAGCAACCCACGTATTATTCATAGATTTGCATATATCAGTCCTTGCACATCCGCAACTACGATGAAGACGGAGAAGCTTACGACAACCATATTCGTACGCACGAAAGCTTTCACCAGCGTAAACAGCAAGGCTAGGCATTAGCCAGTTTTCACAATGATGGACGTGATAACTCTGTTGCTGTGGAAGTTCTTCTGCTATTCACGGCTGTATACCGGGTAAGGATCCTGCAGCTTTGTCTTGCTCGACGTCTCGATCCCGTCGATGAACTCCATGTCACGGGTATGCAAATTGTGCAGCTTGCGCAGGATGCATATGGCAGCTGCTTTGTCGTGGATGTGCGCGCCATCGAACGATCATTATTAGTGGTGCCGGATTTTGCAAGTCCTTCCCGCTACCTCATTAACCACGACGTGGGTAAGGATTGTTGGCGGCGGTTTGACCCCCTCGTGCCAAGGATCCCTGGTGAATCCTATGTCAACTGGCTACAACAGATCGAAAATACCGTTAACAGCGGCGATACCAATGACGAGTGAGGAATTGTAATAAGATATGAATAAGCACGATCAATTGCAAAATCAGTATGACGTATTGTCATTAGTAATACCATGCAACATGTCAAAGTGAAATGACTTCATCACCAATGGTCAGCAAGGCTAAAAAGAATACTCTAAAAAAGGCAAAGCGATGGTATGCTAAATAGCTCTTGAAAGGCCAGTGAAGTCTTTCAGTGCACATTATCGGACTCAATAGCCTATTGACCCTATCAATAGCCTATCAAGCCTATCGATAGCCTGTCGCGGCCTTTGAAAGGACGTGATTGCCTAACCGGCCCTTGCGCAAGGGATGATAGCCAATCACAAGACCCGAAAGCCTGACACGGCCTATCCTCCAATGATATCCCGGAGAAATTTTGCTGATAATGTTTGCTGAAAATGAAATAAAGAAACAAAGCCAGCCGTGCTCGGTTAAAATGATAGAGGCGGTTATGCTTGAGGATTGGCCAGTGTGTTTCGATTAACATCGTTATTTTGCCTTGGGTAATTCTTCTGTCTGGAAAACTGCTACTCACTCACAGTACCCAGGCGTTCCGCGTGTACTATTGCCGGTACAAGTACACCCAGGCGTCGGCAAGGTCATTCACCTTGCAATACTGATACTTCTCTTCAGCAGCACGGACATGTATCTCGAGCGCGTCGATGTGCCTGTCCCCTAACACCATAAAAATAATGGAACAACATTTGCAGACATTTCAAACCTCGAAATGTAGTTCCATTTTTTCATAGTGTGGGTTTGATCCTTATCAGTGAACATAAAGACAGGGTTGAAACCCATATCACGCAAGGCGCCAAAGAAGCAGGTAACCATAGCCATTTTGGTCGTATCAGCATCTGCAGGATGGGCGCAGTCGAGAAGCATGTACGCAATTGGAAATCGGGACCCGTAAATGTTGGCAATAACGCCAAATAGCTCGCAGCCCATGCGGTTCGTCTTCTGCGGGGAGTCAACGTGGAATTCTTCGATGTAACATGATCCGACCGTTGCATAGAATAGTGGGGTTATGAAACCCATAGCCGTGACCTTCTCATCCCCGTGTTAGAATGCCTTCAAGCAAGAAATTCCAGCCACTTAGCTATGTAGATAACACCCAATTATGTCGTGATTTCAAAACGTTACCTCTTAGAACCCTTCGTAGGCGCGTTGTTTGAGAAACATCTTAGCTGACAGGAGCTGGTTCTCATGGAGACGGTACACGCTGCGAAAAAGTTTCGCTCCGCCAGTAGTAGGTTTGCATAGGCGTGATATCCGCGCCTGGAAATTACCGTTGGATTTCTTGGAACAGAGCTGGTGCATCGCTGTCGCATCGCTGTACTCCAGTGCTCGCTCTCGGATGTAGTCGCGGATGTTCATAGGAACAGGTACCCTGTGGTTACCGTGACCATAGGCTGGATGATGGATATCATGCGTGACCTTAAGGCGAATACCACCAGGTTCCTTATCAATAAGGCTTTCGGCTTTTCCATTGCATCCAAATGTCGCCGTATGCCAATCGAAGCATCGGCGGTCCTTTTCTGGCGTCTGCTGCTGGCTGCACTGGTCCTGGGCACAGGATTCGAAGAACGAGAGGGCTTGCTTCAGCTGAGCATTTGTGACGACGGCGATAACGACCTTAAAGTGCTTTTTTTTCCGCTTCCTCAGGACTCCAGCGAAAAGTTTGCTTACAACAAAGAGCGGGCTCTTTAAGGATGCGTAACGGTACAGTGAGGAGTCGATGATGCGAGCCTTGAGACCGTTCCAAGGAGCGCCATGCGTTTTGCGATTCGCCACATCAAGACTGAGCTTTACAAACCATCGAGCTTAAGTGAAGGCACGAAATCAGAAGTTACCGGTGAATGTAGTTGCGCTTTGCGTCAAAACTACCTCCTACCTTGCCGCCATGTTTTACCGGGGAACAACGATGTTGCTACTGAACCTCAATTGTTCAACGAAAGATGGCATATAAAGGATGTGGAAGGTAACAGCACATTCAACACGTTATATCTCATATCCATTGATTCATAATTCCTATGACGAAACAGCACATTGTGTATTATAGACCTCTAACAACGAAGAGAAGTCAGTAGACACCAAGGTCGCAACAACGACGAACAGAATCGCTGAACTATACAAGAATTGCGAAGACGGCCAGCAACGCTTAAGTGTAATTGCCAAGTTGCAGTCCGTTATTGACTCGTACTCGGAAGTGCCTTTGGATGAGTTGCAGCTCCCGCTGACAGTTAAGACAAAGGGACGTCCCAACGAGAAAGGAAAGAAAGGAGATAAGACGACAGAGAAGAAAGAGTATAAGCTGGAAGATGAAGCCCAAGCAGCTTTCAGTTGATCCTGATGCTTGGTGCGGCTATCGAGCTCTAGCAGTCATTTAAACGACGAAAATAAGTAGTGTACATCGAAATTAAGAAGGCAATGTACGAAAAGGCCTGTGCTCGACCTGCGGTCTACGCGAAATATATCTGCTTTAATTCGGACGGCGAGCAATGGAAGAGCTCTGTTACGGCATCAACTCAGCAACAAAGCCTATGAGTGGCAAGCGCTGCCCGAAGGAGTACTGGCTCGACGTGTCTATCCACGCGCAAACTGCGTCGAATGTACTTAACAGACCGATTGCCTTCTTTGCCACTGGCTGTGGAATTAGTTATCCTCCTCGCCTCTATTTACTACTTAATGCACCTGCACCAGACACGCGTCCTGAACCTATAGCCCTACATTTGGTCGGCAACCACTTCTACTCCGTCAACATCAAGCCAAATATAAAGGTCGAGCGGCCGGAAATGCCGGTTCACCATAGGACCGCTTGGGAAACCCTCCAAATCACTGACCGCTACAAGAGTGTCAGGAGATGACTCCATATTAAAAAACGTACGATGCCGGACTTGCATCCTGACATTTTGTAGCATTGATAGCGATATCGTACGATAACAATAAGGGACGTTGGTCCCAGTCCTACTCTTTCTCGTGTTTCCTTCTTGCCGCAAAAATGATATCAAAACACAGAGAGAGACTCACTCATATTGTTATTTGCGGATTCTCGTGTACGTGATTATATCCACGACAACGAGGAACTAAATGATCACTTGCATATAGCGTCAAAAAAAACATTTCACAAGTCTGTCGTCATTTTCAAGGGTATCTTGTTCTCACTCTGTGAGCCTGGTACATGTACACTCAGAGAGGCGGCCATTGTGGGTAGTGTGCTCTCCCAGGTCTCTATTACCGTCTTGCATTCATCTGCTATCGAAACAAAAAGGAAGTATTGCTGGATGTAGTCAAACACGAGTACCACCCATTGATTTCTCCAGAAGTACGACGCGAAATGGTCAACTCGACCACGCATGATGAAGTGCGAGTCAATTACGATGGTAATATCTTGATGGACTGAAAAAGCAACATCTACACGACACGGTAATATCACGTATGAAATGTTCTCTTGCAATTCTTCGATGCAGTGCAAACTAAAAGCAACATTATATACCTTTTTCTGTAACAATATATTTGCTTTATTGCTGAAGGGACCCGTTTTTAGACATTATCAAGTGGTCTGGGAAACGGGATGGACTCGGATCAGTAACTGTTGCTCCTATACAATGGCTCGCTCGTTCATTACCTATTGAAACCACCACGACGGTTCATGTACTGGCGATACTTTAATGGTTTACGGACATTGGCACCGGATACATCTGTACCTGGCACATGTTGGTTCTTTGTCGTCTCAAAGCTGCCAAAGCCCATGAGCTTCATCATTTTAGTCTCTTCGTCGTCGTCCTCATTCACAGTAACAGTATTTTGTTGGTTTTCTTCTGCTGGTGGTGGTGGTGACCGTGATGGCGATCGTTCGTAGTCTCTGGAACGACGTCGACGTCTACTGTCATCCCTGCTGCGTCTTACCTAGATATATTAGTTCTTCCTTTCCTTTTGTAATAAATGAGGATCAAGAATTACCGGCGTAAAGAAGGCGATTGACTTCTGTATCGCGATCGGCTTCTATAATAGTCTGCATAAAGATGCTCAGTCTTGTGACGAGGTGGGTGTACTGTCCAAAAGTGCCATACCTGGCGAAGGACTACGTCCACGTCGTCTGGTCCTCTCACGGCTCCATGATCGACTCAAGGAACGACGGCTTCTACTTGGAGATCGTCGTCTGCCGCGTGATATGGATCGCCGTCGGTACCGTCTTGGAGGAGATGGCGAACGTGTACGTGAACGGGAGCGGGACGATGGCCTATCAAGATCCCGGTAACGATGTCGGCGGGACGATCGGTACGGTGATGGTGAACGCGGCATATCCAAAAAGAAAATGCAAGAAATTTCGCTCTTCTTTGAAAAATCCCTTGCCTTTTCCCTTCTTCTCAATCTATTCGGTACTCTTCTTACTTCTGCTGTTATCCAGGATATGCCCCAAGACTCTCAGTTGGAAAAATGGTCATGCAACTTTTGGAAAGGTGCGGGTCGGATTCAGGCAGCTCTCGGTGAATTGACGGGTATGGAGCAGTGGCGGACAGCAGGTGAAGAAACCGCCGCTTGGGCTGAAGCTTGCTATCGAGATGCCGAGGCGCGCCAGCAGGCAGGTGAACCGAGCTGGTACCATGGAGAATATGAACGATTGATGGGCAAGCTTGGTTATGTGGTGGGTCATGTAGCTGGAGACCCAGAGATGCAAGCCAAAGCACAGATGCGAGCACATCAAGGCGAACAAGAAATCCATCGATACAAACAATAAAGGAAGGAATATAACTGTTCGTTACTCATTTACGTTTACTTATGTGTCTAAAACTATATGAATAAAAAGGAGAAAAAGCATTTTCATCTGTTTTCTCTTGAAGGAGTTATACGAGGGCGTTCCAGGACACTGAGTGAACGTGTCCGGGTAGCATATAAACGAGATGAAGCGCCTGCCGAAATAGCCGAAGATCTTCGGGACCGACGCCGCGCAAGGTCTTCGGCTTGAGTCTTGCCATGACGGAAGATCAGTTGCATGCCAAACTTGATCCAATCCAAAGGAAAAAACCAGATAAAGTTCCAAACCCAGGCCACACCTGCCCAATGCCATCCGCAACCATGGATGTGGGTGAAACCCCAGTTGGCATACACCGCGATAAACGTCGCCACGATCTGGGCCACCACAAACGCGCACATCAAGAGTATCGAGGGCCGTTCCAGGAAGCAAAAGCCATGCGATCGGGTCACAAAGATCATGGCTTGCGACAAGATAGCCACTTGAAGATAAATGATCGAGTGAAGCTGGTAATCGTTGGGATCCGTAAACTGTTTCAAGCCAAATTTGCGGTGGAAAAAGGTCGTCTTCAAAATGACGGCCACAAGGGCAATGGTCGATGCAGCTTGATAAAGTCCAAAGGCGATCGCATAACTGAAAATTTCAAAGAGATTCCACTGGTCTGGATACGGAGACGGTCGGACGCGGTCCTTGGAAATAGTCATGATCGTGCCGTCGTTAAGATAGGCAATCAACAGTACCATGAACGGTGGGAAATCAAACTTGAACGCAAACACAAGGATGGAAAACCCAACCACAATACGGATTGTGACAGCGCAGGTGTAGATTGAATAGTTGCGAGCACGCTGGAAGATCTGACGCGACTGGATCAGGGCGTCGATAATAACCGATAGACCTGGTTCTGTCAAGACAATATCTGCCGCCGACCGCGCGGCATCTGATGCGTCGGCCACAGCGACACCCACGTTGGCCTTGGACAGCGCAGGAGCATCATTGACACCATCACCCGTCATGGCAACCATATGGTTCATGTTCTGCAGACGCTCCACGATCTCGTACTTGTGCTCCGGGTACACGCCAGCAAATCCATCTGCGCCCAACACAAGCTCGTCCACAGTAGAATAACCGCTGCCAGGTGGTGGCCCTTCCTTGAGTGTCTTTGACAGATACATGTTGTCGCCCATACCAAGACGCCGTCCGGTTTCCTTTGCAATCGCAAGCTGGTCACCCGTAATCATCTTGACCTGGACACCCAACGCAATCGCGCGATCGATGGTTTCCTTAGTATCTGCACGCGGCGGGTCATAGATTGGCAAAAGACCAATGAGCCGGAATCCTAATCCTTCGCCATCTACTCGGCCGCTCGGCACCTCGTCCACGGCCACAGCCAGTGAACGCAGGCCACGCTGCGCAAAGTCGTCCACGTCTGCTTCCAGTTGCTTGATTTGTTCTTCAGTCTTGTCGCGCGTGCACAGATCCAGAATAAAGTGCGACATGCCCTTGGTTGCGCGATACACCTTGCCGTCATCCAGCCGTCTGTATGTGATTTCGGTACGCTTGATGACCGGGTTAAAGGGCTTGAACTCCAATTCTTCAATCCCTTCGCGCGGTGGGCCGTACACCTTGGCTTCATTGACAACGCACAGATCGATGGCATCCTGGTTTTCCATGCGCGAGGCGTAGGCCGCAATACGGATCACGCCCTGGGCATCATACTCCGCGTAAGTCTTGACAATATTGGTATCGATCCTGAGCTGATTCAAGGTGAGGGTACCAGTCTTGTCCGAGCACAGGATAGTGACAGCCGCCATTTCTTCAATGGCCGTGATACGCGTAACGATGGCCTTGTGTTCCGCCAGCTGCTTAGCACCGATAGCCAGGGTGACAGAAAGCACGGTCGGCATGGCAATTGGGATCCCTCCAATGAGCAAGACCAAGAGGTTATCGATACCTCGTCGGTAGTCGTACCGGAAGCCAGCGTACATAACCAGGATCTCTGCCACCAGAAAGATGCCAATACTGCACAAACAAAAGTTTCCAATCTTTCCTAAAATCGACTGCAAGTGACCAATGTCTTCGCCGGCCTGGCCCACCAGTCGTGCTGCTCGGCCAAAGAACGTGTTTGAACCCGTACCAATCACGACGGCTTCTGCTTCACCTTGCTTCATGGTTGAACCGGAAAAGATCTCGTCGCCTGCGTCCTTGTTGACTGGTAACGACTCGCCCGTCAGCGCGGCCTGGTCAATGGCCACTTCACCGTGGGCTTTGATGAGACGGCCGTCTGCTGGGATCACGTCACCGAGCTTGATACTAATGATATCACCCGGGACAAGGTGGTATGCTTCCATGGTATTCCATTCACCGTTGCGCTTGACTTTACATTCGGGAGCCAGAGACTCCATCAGGGCCTTGACGGCATTGCCAGCCTGCCGCTCTTCCAGAAAACCAATAATCGAGTTGGCCAGAAGCAGGATGACGATACCCACAAAGTCCGGGTAGTCTGGTGGTCGCCCTTCGCCGTTGGATACCGCAATGGCAACGATCGCAGCGGCTTCCATAACCCAGGACAATGGATTCCACATGAAACCCAGGAATTGTAAGATGGGGTTTTGTTCCTTGTGCTCAATCTTATTGGGTCCAAACTTTTCAATGCGAGCCTTGGCCTCGTCTTCCGTCAGACCATCCGTCGTCGTTCTTTATTTTCCATTTTCATTTTCAAATAATGAGCAACTTTTATAAGAAATAAAGAGGGTAAAGAAACTTACTCTAATAGTCGAAAGACGTCGGTCGGTTCCATGGTCGACAGGTCATATT
The DNA here is from genome assembly GCA_000787465.1 of Thermomucor indicae-seudaticae. Taxonomy (NCBI): domain Eukaryota; kingdom Fungi; phylum Mucoromycota; class Mucoromycetes; order Mucorales; family Lichtheimiaceae; genus Thermomucor; species Thermomucor indicae-seudaticae. The sequence goes on from JSYX01000380.1 coordinate 9,182, forward strand.
TGTCATGGTCGTATAGTTCGTCCACTGGGATATCTCGAAGCGGCGGGAATGATTTGCCATTCTGATTAGTGGCCGACCCTGATGGTTTCTCTTGATCCGGTTTTTCTGCTGCTGCAGCGCCGGCAGGCTGATTATTATCCTCGGCTTGTTGCGGTTCATCAGGCGCTGTATTGCCGGCCTGCTTCTCTGGATCGTCCATCGTTTTTCTCTTTCTCTTTCTCTTTCTGCTTTATTTTCTTATTACAATTACTATAACTGTAGAGTTCACAAAGTAAAAAGCGAGGGAAATGGAAAAGACAAGCCCAAAAATAGGCAGACTAACAAACAATATGTCATTCGGTCGTAATAGTAGGGACTCTATTCCCCGAGACACGGGAAATTTACCGCCATGCACAATCCCTCGCAAAACAATTAACTTTTCGCGTCCTCCACTGGTACTGTTCGCGTCAACTTGAACTGAAATTTGCGCCATGCTTAACTAGGATTTACGGTGAAATCGAAACACGTTTGCTCTGTTGATAGAAAACCTTATACGCTACCGAAAGCTTACGGTATGCGCCCGTACGTGCGATCGACTGAGTGAAAAAAAGGCACGCCTAAAAAGGACTGTCTCTTCTCACGTAATATATCTTGGTTTTCATCGGTATGAAGGTATTGCGCATTTTCAAGGTCTGGGAACTTGTTGCGCTTCATAGAATGCGGAGGTTCCCTTTTTGTCTTGAATGATTCAGTGTTTGGAAACGCTATATAAAAAGGCAAGTGCCAGTCTGTTTCTCTCTTTCCTTGGCTTTTGTCTTTGACTCTGGCACCGGTAAGTCGCTCAACGTTTCGCATCATCTTGCATGACCTCCGTCCCGACCATTCTCGGCGTAAGCGCTCCCTGCTTTATGCACAGTAAGTATGTCTTTCTCCCATAAAACAAGGCATTGTTGCTGATCCGTTTCACAAGGCCTGCCAGTTGTTGTATCGCTTCAAGTCCTCTGCAGTGCGTATTTTCTAAAACCGGCCGCTCCTGGAATGGCGGTTCCTAGCCGCGGGACACGGCTGCGCAAAAGGTGTGGCAACACCCACATTGGGGAGGCAAGAACTAAGTCTTATCCACGATCTATGAAGACAAGTTTACTTACCAACGATTGAATATTCGCGATGTTCGAGGTACACTTTGCATCATCTGGAAGTCTAGATCGCACGGAAGGTACGTATTCCTTACCATACGGCAGCGTAAAACACGTTACTTGTATGCGTAATGCTTATTCGTATTTTAGCGCTAGTTCGCCTTGCAATTGTACTTCCAGTAGCGCAAATGTTCAAATGATAAACAGTATATTCCTAAAGTTGCTACCATTCTTCTTGGAGATGGATGAGTTTTTCTGGAAGCATTACAACATCTCATTCACGGCGAGCACAAAATGGGAGTTGCAATGAAAAGAAAGAGTTGAAAGTCCTCCCTTTTCTGCCGTACTTTTCCCGCGCTATTGTTTGGAAAAAAAAATAAAATAAAAAGGCTGTGCCTGTCAAAAACGAGTTCCTTTCTCTCTTCCTTTCTCTTCTTGTTGGTGACAACAATGTCCTGGCTAAGGAATGGCATGCAAGGTTATTACAACAGCAACCCCGAAGAACGCGCGTTCCTCGAACCGCCCCCTTTGCAAGAAGATCGTCCGGAACCCACGTACTATCGACCTTACCCTCAACCGCCACCTCAATGGCCTGAACCTTCTGTGCTTCGAGTAACGTGAAAATAAGACAATCCACAAGCGTCTCCTTTGGCATAAACGCTTTCTTTTATAGGATTTTAACGTAGAGCGTCCATGGCCACCTATTTACCCATATGCTGCTACTTCTGAACCGCAACCACCACCAGCACTGCCACCACCGCCGCCTATGATGATGATGGCTACCAACAACAACAACAACTATAGGACGACGACTGGATCCTCGTATGCTGCTGCGGTCGATCCTCAGGCACCACTACTGCCACCGCCGCCGCCACCAGCGCCTATGATGATGACGACAACCACCAGTAACAACTACAGGACGACCGAATCATCCTATGCTGCTGCATCCCAACCATCACTGCCGCCGCCACCGCCTATGATGATGACGACGACAAACACCAGCCACAATTATAGGACGACGACTGAATCATCCTATGCTGCTTCCGCGGCTGTTGGCCCCAAACATTCACCTGTGCCACCACCGCCGGCACCAGCGCCTAGGATGATGATGACCACCAATAACAATAACAACACTGTTACAACGACCGAGACCGCGTCATCATCATCCTCTTCGTCTAATAACGGCACAAGCAAGTCGTGGGACCGCACTACGATTTCGGAAGAAGAAAAAAAGAGTAATCCGGAATGGTTCATGGGCAACAAACCTGCAAAGACACCTGAGCGCTATCTAAAGATTCGTAATCATATATTGGATTACTGGGAGAAACATCGACCACAGTATGTGTCCAAAACAGCGTGCCGCAAAGGTTTGAAGGATTGTGGTGATGTGAACGCTATCGGTCGTGTCCACGCCTACCTCGAAAAGACGGGCGCCATAAATGTCGATTGTGTTTCGCCACCCACTGTAACCCCGAAAAGACAACGTCGCAAGGTGACTGGATACTATTATTATTACGAAGAGGAGGATGATGATCAGGAGGATGAAAACACGTAAGCCGTCTTTGTTTTGGGTTTGGCAACAAGGACATAACGGACTTATTTTGGTTTCCTGTTTGGGTAGTCTGAAACACAAAGGATCCAAGTAAGTTGCTGTGGCCCCCCTGCCCATCCGTTCCACGGAAAAGACATACGTACTAAGTAATATGGAATAAAGGGCCAAGGATGACGATGACTTTGTTCAGTCGTCCAAAAATGAAGTCATTCCACCAGGTAACGCTCGTAAAGCAAAAGTGTTTAGCGAAAAGATAAGAGAAGGTTCTAAGTCGGTGACACCTTTCCTGTTGTGCCACGTAGGCAGAAAATGGGCGAGACCCAAGCGCACCACGAAACGTCCACAGCATTACTCGGATGACATTATTACGGCTAAGCAAGAGAGTAGTGAAGACCCTTTTAGACTTGTACCACTGGAACAGTATTCGGCCGAGTTCCCGGCTCCGTTTTCGGTTGATATTTCTTCTCAGGCTCTGGTAATTCTTTTACAGTTAGAAAGAGAAAAATAAGCTCTTACTAACACGTTGTTTCAAAGCTTGTTCTTAACCTTCATGCACATTTGGCATACACAGAAGTCATTGGTTTGCTAGGTGGCCGCTATGAGCATGAGAACGAGCAAGGAAAAGGGATACTTTATGTGGATACCGTCTTTCCCTGCCGAGGTACCAGTAGTACCAACATTGAGGTACATAGCATACATACTATTGGATAAAAAGACAGATGCATTAATTATGTAAGTAGTGCGAAATGGACCCAGAATCAGAAATGAAGGCGCGTGAAGTTTTTGCTGCTAAAGGTCTCTCGGTCGTTGGATGGTATCATTCTCACCCCTACTTTGAGCCTAACCCAAGCATTCGTGATATCGAGTACCAGACCCTCTATCAGCAGGCAAGTAACCCCACATCTTCTTTTATGTTTGTGCTTTCAAGTTCATCTCATTTCCTGTATAGACTTTGTTCCGAGACGCCACAACCGGGGCAGAACCTTTCATAGGTATCATTGTCAATCCATTTGAAGAAGACACGCTTTCGCAGATCCGTTATGTCCATATCAGTCAGCGTCAAAAACGGAATCGTTCGCGAGGTAATAACATTAGGTTGGTTGACTTATCTGCGCTGCACATATTCACTTCTGTTCGATATACGCGACAGAGATACCTTTCGCCTGTCTCTACAATACTCGGTCGCCGTCTGAGCCATTGACAAACGAAGTCATGGATCAAGTGAGGCAACTCGTCAATGAATACAAGCAGTACGCCCAGTAAGTCATGGTTCCCAATAGTGGTTTTCCTCCGCCTCTGCAGAGATAGGGAGTGAGATCCTTATTCTTTTTTATTCTATAGCAAAACTGACATGTCATCCACGACGAGCGGCGAAAGGACATTACTGGAGAAAACCTTGGATGATATGCGAACCCACTTGCCACCGACCGAGTCTGACGTCTTTCTGGAGAACGTACGCAGTCTTTTGACGGAGAACTTTATGCCACGGCAGCAGCAGCCAGTTTTAGAAGAAGCACCCAAAGATAATAACTTGGCTTCGGCCAATGAACAGGCTTGCTGCTGATAAGATATGCTTGCTATATATACATATATATATAAGCTAGGATGTATACCAAAAAATGGACCTTTTTTCTTGCTCAGTTTTCACGGAGCATGATTCCTTGTTATCCAAAAGTGAAACGATAATGAGCCTATGAGGGCCATCATCGTGCCCAAGGATGCCTCAAGTGCAGCAGATGTCAGTGGTTTCTGTCTAATTTCTCGCATCATGTTTCATACAACTCTTGCTTATTTACCTTTCCAGACATGTGGTTTCCGAAGAACAAGGCAACCATGATGGCTTGCATTGATGTCTTTGCAGAGGATCAGTATCCCTCTAATTTGGATTCCCAAAACACTGTTGCCTACCTTTGTCCCGACAGCCATTAGATGTGTCATGGGTGATGTATGTTGGATCAAAAACATTGCACATGCGTTGATAAAAAGCCCCATCAGACCCGTAACAATCTATGAAGATGCATGTGTATAAGCAAAAATGTTTCCTTCTACCTCGACCTTTGGATACTTGTACCATTTGGAACCAAAAGCCAGCATCAGTGACAAAGTAAGGAAGAGGTTGAGCCAGTTCACCCGAGATCAATGTGACGGGCACCATGGCCAGCAAACTTACACCCGTTTGATATGTCAACAAGCACCTGTATAACCCATATTCAGCCATATCTGAGGAAAAAGCGAAAGATATATAGATAACGTACCAGAGATCCGTGTGCTCTAAGTTTCGCTTTACAAGAACACTATAGAGCGCGAGGAGTGCGGCATACACAACGCCTATCGCTGTAGCAGCCAACGGCGGCCGCCCAGTACCTGCAAGCCAGGCGCCGACGCAATACACGGCACAAGACAAACTAATGCCCCAATGACGACGGCAAGAATTTCTGGAAAGGATCCAGGCAAAGGGTATGGACAAGGCATGGAGGGTATGGAGACGCGTAACCGGAATATGAGTCACAAAGATCGCGTTGAGTGTCAGGATGCCAACGTGGACAGCAATGATGCCCATCGTCGATCGAGGTCGAAAGCTGTTTACAAGGACAGCCTTGCGTGCGGCGTATAGTAATGGCACGAGGGACACGGCGAGTTGAATGGTGTTGACAATGTAAGGGCGGTGAAACTTGTACTCGGTCTGAACTGTCCATAGCTGAATGAACAGGGTGAATGTGACAGAACAAATGAGGAAAACAATGAGAATCAAGAGAGAAATGTCATGATGGGTGATGGAGTGGAGACCTGTGGTGACTGGAAACGGTAGGACCGAGTAAGGCTTCTCGGTCTTAACCATGAGCTTATTTACAATGTAGGCAGGGTAGGCTGATGCAGCAGCGTGTCTCGGGCGGAGTCGAATCTGATGCAACACACGTGCATGATTCAAAACTGTCCTGACATCTCTCTCTTCTTCTTTTTCTTTTTCCTCAGTTTTTCTTCTACCAACCTGAAGATGGGTAAGTGATATAAAAAGAGAGAGAAAAAGAACTTGGAGCTTAATAATGGAAATAAAGCTGCCGCCGATACCAACAACAAACTCGACAATTTTCTCGCCCACCGACCTGGTGCTCAAGAACTCGTCGACCGAAACATTCTGAAAGGTAAGAAGTCGCCGTGATATGATACAAAGGTGGGGATGGTTTGACCACCTGTTCTTTTCTTTTAAAAGCTGATACCAAGGTTGCTCCCGCTTTGCAACAACAAATGGACGAGTTGTCCAAGCGCAAGATTCAGGATTCGCTGCGACACAAGATTGATCACCGACCTACTCCCGAAGAACTTGTTGAACAAAATATCCTAAGAAGTCAGTAAAGCATTGGATTGTATATCCCTGGAAGAGTCAGTTATTAAGGGAAGTCTTATCAGGTCCTCATGTAGCACCTGCATTGCAACAGTCGCAGCGAGAACTTGAAAAGCATCAGCTGCAAGACAAATTGGAACACAAGATCAGTGACAGACCAAAGCCAGAGCAGTTGGTTGAACAAGGCATTTTGACTGGTAAGAACGAGGACGAGACGCACTTCTATTCCCTTTCTGACCCGACCATTATCGTTTTTAGCGGATGAGGTGCCCAACAAAGATTAACGAATTGTTCGCATAAGGAAAATAAATTGATAACCCCACTCCGCCTGCACCTGCAGGGACCTGTATGAATGTTACGCAAAATAACGAATCATTTAAGAATTAATGTGTTCCTTTGCGATTAAGTGTGCTGGGACAGGGGGGATTATGGTACAATCGTCTCTCTATCTACAAGATAATGCATTCCGTGCGATAAGCAGGGTTGCCTTCTCCGAATCGATCGCGCGGTTGACTCCAGGTAGGTTTGGCTTGAAGCACCAAGGGTGGTTCTGGAGCAGTAGCAGCTGCAGGAGGAGGAGGAGGAGCAGATGGTGGCATTTGTGGGAAAAAGTAAAAGACAGGCTGTATAGCAGGAGCAGCAGTTGCTGGAGGAGGTGGGGGTGGATCATTTGGACTAGTAGACATTAGGATGGTAATAATAAAAAGAACAAAACGGCTTGGAAGGGTAATTTTGCCTTTTTATATGTTCATTGAAGGGAAATCGTGCCATATCACAATGACGATTGTTGCCGTGACAGGAGCAGCTGATTCACGGATTTTGGCGGGCGGCGTGCACGGCCGCTATATCGCACGCATGATCATTTCTCATTGTGCACGCGCCACGTACAGAGAGATCGTGGTATACAGTTGGGGGAGAGAACTTTATCACAACAAAATAAATTACAATTTACATGATAGAGCATCGATCTTTGGGAACACGTTGACGCGGATTATAAACCGTAGCTTGCCCAGCTCGTCTCCGTTTTGGACTGTGGGTTTGCCGTTCTGTTACCGGAGCTGCGGATGAGGAAGGAGGAGGTGGAAAGTAGTACAAGTAGCCCCCAGCAGGCAGTTGAGACAATGGAGCCGGTTGCTGTAGCTGCGACTCACTTGGAAATGTCCCGGGCATGGCTGTTGGTTCTGCTGCAGGTGCTACACCGGCTCGTTGCTGTTCTTGTTCTCGTTGTTGTTGTTTTCGCTGCTGTTTTGTCAGTCGCGGGCTCCAAAAGCTAGGTGAACTGGGCTGCCATGCCTTTTTCTCCATCAGAAACGATTTCTCCCTTTGGAGCTTAGGACTGGAGTCTGCCGTTGTTGTTGTGCTGGTAATAACTGAAGCGGTATCTGATTGTTGTTGTAGTTGCTGTTGTTTCTGCTGATCTTGTTGATATTGCTGATGTAAGTGTTCGAGTAGTGCTGCAGTGGATGGGTCAGTGCCGTAGGGGACCATTGCTGGAATCTGGCTATAAGCGGGCGGAGGAGGTGGTGTGCAAGGCATGAATTGGTGGTTCGCGCCATAGAAGGGCAGAAAATGCTGCATGAAAGGATCAATCTGCTGCGGTTGCAGCTGTTGATGCTGTGGACTACTGTTCTTAAGCATGATGGGATGCGTCCGGTGGATAAGAACGAAGGTACATTTTAACAGGCCTAAGACAGGGCCAGTGATATAAATATGCCGAGATTGCTAAGCCATGGAGATAAACGTACTATCCAAATAGGTTCGTCTGTAAACATTCTGGCTGCTTGCTGTAGCGAAATATAGGTTATTTTCCAAGGAACGAAAACAACAGATTCCTTATTTGGCTTTTGCATAGCGTGCAAGAGATTTCTAAACTTTGGAAAAACCTTAGAAATCAGACCAAATGACGCAAAAATTGACATGGATAACAGCCTGTAATCATGTTTGTACACTCTGAACGAAATCTTTGCCACCTTTATCATTTAAAATATGCTGTCTTCGATGCGGCTATTTCAACTCTCTAAAGCAATCGAACAGACTGCTATGTATCAAACGAGCATTTTACAGCATTGACATTGCCATTGCCAACTGTCGCTTTTTATATATATGTGGAATGTGGCCCGGATACCAGTTTCCTGACTGGACAAGAGATCGCCTGTACGTGCCTGTCTGTATCCATAGACACAATCCGCGTTTTCTGCGATAAGCTGGAGCAAGTTTTAATGTCGCTGGAAAACCGTGTCTTAGAGACGCTCTTAACCAGCGTATTTAGTATCACGGTTTCGCCTCGACGTACCGGAAAATCAAGACATGCCTCACAATAACTGTTTTCAGAAGTGACCTCTCCCTGCTTAACGTCGGTAGAAATGTGTTCAAGACTTTTAAACAATCTACAAAGTTCCGAAATCATAGTCATACTCGCAAGTTGCCAATATCTCTTGAAGTTCCTACGAGTATCTCCTCGAAACAGCCTTTCCCATACGGCAGCTGAATGCACTAGAGTGGATGTGTGTTGGGTAACAGGTAATGTTTCGCACGGATGGATTTTTAGGCAAGACGTAAAGCTCACAACATTGAAAGACTGCGAAAGATCTATATAGTTGGCCTGAACAGCCGAACGTTTTACATTCTCCATAGTCAGGTCTGCTGTCATCCAGCGGGTTCAAAAGAAGACGACAAGAGAAACGGATTCGCAAGCATTCCAAGTAAAGCGGGAAAAGCAAAAGCAACGAGCAATGGCATCTGTGGCAAGAAAAGACATGACTTGTGCAACCCTTTGGCTTCAGATATTGTCCTTTTTCAACCAAATGGGGAATTCACTTCTATTTCGAGGTTTTCCCTGCTTTCCCAGAGTTCAAACCTTGATCATGTGTGCTATTGAAATCGTCTTCTTTCGGGAATTTGATTTAAGGTTACCATGCCCTTTAACAGATGGGCTGTTTCCGTTCCGCGTCTCCATCCAGCACAGACAACAATGATAGCTATAAACGACAACATGTGACATGTGAGTACTGCCATACAAAGGCGATAAGCCGTTTAATGGGAAGTATACATATATGTATATACGTAATGGCGTCCAGCGTCTGGATGCTGTGACAAATCCCGGGATTGGTATCCATGTTGCCCAATGCGCATCGTTACTTAAACATGCTATTTCAGTCTTGTTAGTTAGAAAAACATATCGCTATCTATCAACCCTTTGCTTTCCAGTGTCAATCAGCAGAGAAGCATTTCACTATTTACGTGGATCGTTTATCGCTTTCTCGGAAACCGGGCGTGCAAGAAGTGCGAGAAGCCTCGGAGAAGGTCATTCAATCTGATTGGGTGTCATGGGCTTTCCTGGGTTTCTTTTTGGCTGTTCGTGTCTGAAGTCGCCTTTTTCCTCCACATTTAGGATATGTGTAGTTTCCGTTTTCTTGGTCTTCCTCGTCTTCTCTGTCTTTTCGGTTTATACGTTTCCTTTGCATAAGAAGAATATTTTCCCTCAACTTCTTCTTTTGCTCTTCTTGAAAATGCGTGATAAAACAGCGCTCCCTCCGATATCGCACTTACTGCATCCTCAGCCTCAGACCATCAAGTCAGTACTAGTTGACAAGAAACCAACGCCACGTATTGTCCCTCCTTCAGGATCACCAGCACCGCCACAATCAACCAATCTAATTCTACCACTACCATTCAGCATGTCTGCCTCATATCGATACCTACGACCAAGGCGAGTCGCCTGTAGAGCATATACTGGATACCATACACCACCGTCTCCGTTGTCGCCAAACACCAGGCCATCGGAGGTTTCCAAATCATCCTTATTCTCTTTACCACCTCTCCAGGGCAACGATCCGCCACGTCCACTGCGCACTTACAGCACCTATCAAGAACCACGGTTTTCGCCTTGGGCACATTCATCCACAGCCATCCATGGATTACCTTCACCATGTCTACATCGAGACCCGCCTTTTCCAACGCCACCAGCACTTCCTGCCCCTAATCCTGAGCCCACGCCAACCTTGTCTCATAGCCGAACATGCAGCAATAGTAGTAACAGCAGCAGCACAAGCGGTAGTAGCCGTCATCGTACTCCGCTACCTTCTGCCACGATCTTATTTACAGCAACGGGTGAGCCCATTCTCAAACGTCGCAGGGGGCGACCTCCCAATATCCGCGAACCATCCTGGAAAGGTGGCTGGCTGTTCCTGGCACCTACTGTCTGGAATGTAAATAGCAGCAGCACGACAACGGCTGGGAATCCACCAGCGGCAGAAGAACCCAATAGCATGGATAGTTCCATGACAGCGTTCACGAGTTTGAACCTTGATACCGTTCTACCGATGCCGAGACGGAAACGCGGACGAAAACCCAAAACACATATAGCCGGCAATTCCTGTTTTGTTTGGAAAGATATACCGGCTACACGTTCGTCATCTAGAAGAAAATAAATTTCTCTACCGTAGTTGTGTGTAACGCAAAGCCCTTTACTAATAAAATGCACCCCAGTGCTGCTTTACGCTCATTCGCGTCGAGGACAGTGCGTTTAGCTTATACCAAATATCCAGCCAAAGAATCTACGGCGAGAAATGCACCACTCGTGGTATGCCATGGACTCTTTGGGTCCAAGCAAAATTGGCGGTCGCTTGCCAAGTCCATGAGCGTCCGGTTGTCCCGCGATGTTTATACGCTTGCAAGTAGTTTCTCGTAATTATGAACATGACAACCGAAGGACTGAATAATCTATAGGACATGAGAAACCATGGTGATAGTCCTCATGTCGAAACACACACGTACCAAGCGTTGGCTGATGACCTCGATGTGTTTATACGTGAACATGGACTTCAAAAGCCCATTCTCTTGGGTCACTCCATGTAAATCAGTCTGGACGCGCCCTGTTTGAACGTTTCAACTGACTTTAATGTATATAGGGGCGGAAAGGCTGTCATGACGGCTGCATTAAACTATCCCGATACGATTTCCAAACTGATCGTGGTGGATATTGCTCCGTTTGCCATGCCGCTCTCGAACGATTTCGCTGCGTACGTGGATGCGATGCGGCAGATTGACCAGGCGTCGGTGACGAAGCAAAGCCAAGCGGATGCGATGCTGGCCAGTGTCGAGCCGGAACTCGGCGTGCGTCAGTTTTTGCTCACGAATCTAAAGAAACAGCCAGACACGGGGATTTATCGATTCCGTATCCCGTATGAAATCCTTGGCCGGGCTTTGGGCAACATGGGCGACTTTATGCAATTGAATGGCGAGAAGGTTTATACGGGACCAACGTTGTTCATTGCGGGTGGAAAAAGTGGATATAGCAAACCGTTCAAGGAACGACCGGATCAAGTCAAGGCCATGTTTCCAAATTCCAAGATCGACGTCATTGAGGGTGCTGGACACTGGGGTACAGTAGTGAACTTATCTCTATACTTGTTTTCAGCATGCCATTGCTTATATGTATATACCAATGTAGTACATGCTGAAAAACCAGAGCCATTTATGAATTCGCTCGAGAGATTCGTCGGCAAGACAGACCATTAGATTTAGAGAGATGATCCTGCTACTGAGCGCAATAGAAGATAGAGCGCTGCATGGCCATAGAGTTCTCCCATTCTTTTGAAAAAAGGGGAAGGCAGACTCTGTTCAGTGGGCCTGTACAAAGTAATTGGTTAATTGTTTGTGTCGGTATTGGTTTGGCTAAGAGCGGCATTGGGGAGTCTCCGAAGATGCAAAACGCCAAGCTGTCAATAAACCTACGGCCTCTCCTTCTCCTTTATACATCTTTAATCTCGACTTTTGTTCTATGAACTAAACAAGTCGATTGAGGCCATTATGGACAAACCCGGAAAGCCAGCACTTTCGGGATCTCCCAAGAAGTAGTGTCCTTTCGGCAAAGTCGTACGTGAAGGCCAGGACAGAGTCCCAAAGTCTTGGCGACGTGATATCCGACGATCGAGCAGGATCCCGTTGTCCTCTGGACCTTGTATCAGAGAGGCTACAGCGACGGCGGAAATGAGAGAAAATTGACAAAAGTCAAGGTCATTGAAGGACGGGAGGGGGGACGGTCTCTTTTCTTTCACTCCCTCACAGTCAAAGCTCAAGGTCAAATTTACGGCCTTGAGGCTGCCTTGGCCTGACAGCGAGAAGTATTTAGTAGGGATCCACGAACGGGTTTGGGTTTCTGACCCAACCCGAACCCAACCAGTTTGCTCCTCGACCCAACCCAAACCCAACCCGTTTGCGTCTCGACTCGAGCCAAGAATCCAAACCAACCCGTGATCCACTACTGTAGAGGTCAGAGATGTCCAGGAGAAAATTTCGTTGAACCGACAACCCGCAAAGGTCCTTGTTTAGGCACACCCCCCTGAACAGATGTAGTATTCAGGACTGCTTCATGACGAAAGGGGTAACTTTTAATAACCAATCTAATAAAGTGATCTTTCTGTCGAGCCATTTTTGATGTATTAACGCTCGTTATATCTCGGGACTATGTGCTGCTCGAGATATAGTGCATTCTGCGGTCGCCCTGAGAGCTAGCTTTGCGCAAAAAGTCACGTATTTTTAACATCATTTTGGGGAGCGCAGATCGTGTTCGGTAGCGCAAAATGTTCAAACAATGTAACAGTATGCAAGATACAGGAAGGGGCGGGATGTTCACAGAGGCTTAGCTATTGAAGGCGCTGAATAGTGCCGATAAGGAATAGTCGTAGTCGTAGTGGCTGATGTAGCGGGTATTTCAACAAAAGAAGATGCAGAACGAGTGTGAATTAAGGTGGAAGCTGGTTGAGTAGTCGTGGTAGTAGACGGTATAGGACGTTGAATAGCTTCCATGATCGCCTGTGGATTTAACGAGCATGATTTGTGAGCGAGAAGCAACGTCTTTAAGCGAATGAGTTCTCCTCGCAACGCCTGAGTTTCCAACTGCAGCTGTTCGTTGTTCGTCGTCAGATATTCCAATTTGGCTTGCAAGTTTTGTAGCCATATTTTTTTACGTTGACGACATTTTAGTGCAGCTGTCATGCATCATTAAGACGACGGGAAAGTGAACCCAGCACTGGAATAAGTTACCTTGGCGGTTTCTTTCCAAAAAGTTTTTGCGTTTTTCTTCGTCATCCATGTATTTAGTTGACTGTGATTTCCGTCTGTTTCCTCCTTTAGGCTTTGATGAAGCACTACCAGCTTCGGCTGGTTTATCGCATGTGTGATGAATGAATTCGGTGGTTTCAGGTTTGATCGGTGTGTCTGCAGGTTGCAGAAGCGTGCTGTCTGGTTGAGATGGGATGACTGTAGAAAAAAGCAAGTTGGATCATCGTGCTCGAATATCTTTGATTAGGGTTACCTGTTGGTGCGGATTTCCATGCGCTCGTTGGATAGCTCATCACTGGCCTGGTTGGTCGTGAATCCTTTGGCTTTTCAGCGGGACCTGGAAGCATGGACGGCGATAATGGTCCGGCGCGTAGAGAATCCCATATCAGTTGGCTGGTAGGATCCTTTCTAAAGAGCCCTGGAACGGATGGACTCTCAATAGCAGACACCGGAGGAAGCACTGGTCTATCCGAGCGCTGCTGCTGCTGCTGCTGCTGCTGTGATCGCTCGGATGCCTGCTGAGCACCCGAAAAAGATTGCTCAAATGGATTCGGTTCTTCTTCTAACTTTGTCGATCGTGGTAATGCCGCATACGTAGGCGGTAATTCCTCTTCCTGCAGGCCTCCGTCGGTGGAATCGGTTGAAATCGGTTCAAGCAGCGGTGGCGGCATGGCTGCAGCTGTTTGAAACACGAAGTGGTTAGAAACTCGCAGGGAGAAAGCCGTGTTCTATCTACTACTGAAGATGCTGCCAATGAAGTTCCTGACTCATTACCAGGTGCTATTGTTGTATTCGCATTTATGCCGTGCGTTGCTGTCGTCGATTGTGTGATTGTGATCGCCGCAAGACCAGTTGGGTTCATGACTTGTCAAGAAACGCGGCAATACATAAACTATGCTTATCAAAAAGGAAGAAGCAAGAGAAGAGGAACAGTCTCGAAGTCTGAAAATTGGAAACACAGGAAACGTGGCAACGGGGACAAGGCAAAGAAACAAGGTCAAATCAAAAATGTGTTTTGTATCGATCGATAATCCGGGGGTGGGGAGGATCAAGTTCGGGGTTGTCCTGAAGTTCGGTAAGCTTTTGCGCTACAGAACTCTGCCGCTTTGTTCAATGTGAGTTATGCATATTATCGATAGCATCAACACCTATTCTTTTGGAGGCGATATCCTCAGATGCACGCATGGAAATACACATACATTCACGCTTATGATCCAAGCTTTAGTTATGGTTTTCTTGCTATGCTGTCATCAGTAACAAAATTTCCGCTGAGTTTTCTCCCGCAAGCCAGCTGCAAACTGACTCTTGGACAATGTCTGATCAACAAGCATCACATGGCAATTCACCAGCACCAGCATCGCTAACACCCATGGATCTGGACGTTAATGCTGCAGCAGCTACTACAGACCAACAACAACATCAGCAATTACACCCGACTCCAGCAAGCGCGCCCGCCGAGTTTCATAATACGGGCCAAGTTCCTTCCTCATTCCCTTTGAACCCGAATATGCAAGCGGAATCGATGCTGCAACAACCGCCCATGTATCCTCATAACCCTGCAGCTATGGAAAGACTTGAGCACGGTCCACAAGGAGACAGTGATCTCAACAAACGAGAAAAGACACTTGCCGAATTCTTGGCCATGATGGATAGTTACACTCCCATTGTAAGTTTCCTATTTATTTCATGGCCTACTCAACTAAAGAACCAACCAAAAAAAAGATACCCGACGCTGTCACTGATTACTACTTGAGCCGAACTGGTTTCGATTGTGATGATGTGCGAATGTAAGACAAGAAGCCCAGTCAATGACATCCTGCTCGCAAAAGCTTATGCCCCATCCATTAGAAAGCGACTTTTGGCTCTTGCAGCTCAAAAGTTTGTAGCAGATATTGCAACCGACGCGTATCAATATTGCAAAGTACGTCAATCTGGCAGTCGCAAGACAGGGAAGGTAAATTAACCAAAAGTACAAGAAGGGCATCCATCACAATGTTCACTAAACCTTTTTTCCACTAGGACCGGAGGGCCGTTTTGACCATGGAAGACTTGTCGGCGGCCTTGGCGGAATACGGTATTAATGTAAAGAAGCCTGATTACTATACGTAAAATCATGTGTTTTCTTTTCAAGGAAAATGTGTACATAAAGTGAAAGAAGAAAAGATGCCCCTTTGTTTCTTTTTTTGCTTTTTCCCTTGCATTATTCAGATTTCGGCAGCAGCGATGGATGACGAAGCACTTGCGAGACTGTTACAGGAAGAAGAATATAAACTTCAAGAACAACGCGATCAGTTGTCTGAGAGTGATCGAGCTTTGGCAGAATGTCTGCAAAAGCAGGAAGAAAGTGGACCCAGTACTCATTCCATAAGCGAATCGGATGATCCGAACCCAGATCTGCATGCCTTGTTACAGGAAGAGGAATATAGACTTCGAGAGCAACGGGATCAATTGTCTGAAAGTGATCGAGCGTTGGCAGAACGGCTTCAAAAACAAGAAGAAAGTGGAGACAGCATTCATACCCTAAGCGATTTGGACGATCCGAACCCTGATTTGCATGCTTTGTTTGTTGCATTCAACGACATGTATTTCTCTGGTCAATTAGCTGCAGTTGAGGTTACTTTGAAGTGATCTTTAATGTTGTTGAATCTCACAATACTAACGGGGAGCTTCAGGTGAAATGGTCACAGCGCATGACGTTGTGGTAAGACAAAATGGTGATTACGAAACTCTTCATTCAGTTAGCAACAACGTCCTTTTTGCTGTCAGTGCCGGGCTCTGCTGCTATAACCAGGGCCACGTAGTCATTAAGATGTCCGAGCCTTTGCTGAAATATCGTACTAGGGAGGATATGGTGAACACGCTGCTGGCAAGTTGGCAGTAGTTCTTTCAGAAGGATGGCGGCAAGATCTAACGTTCCCTCTGACATAGCATGAAATGATACACGCCCTTCTTTTTGTTACAAAGAACTTCACCGACCATGGTAGGCTCTTTACTGTCATTTGGGATACTGGGTCCATAGCTGAACGTTTACAGACGCGCACGGTCCAGAATTTCTAAAAGAAGCTGCACGCATCAACAAAGCTGCTGGAACCAACATCACTGTTTATCACAAGTAAGTAATATATTGTATGCCACAAAAAACTAACTGCTTTTAACTTGACATGGCGTGCTGCAGCTTTCATGAAGAAGTGGATCATTACCGTCAGCACGTGTGGTTATGTAATGTGAGTTAGCCGTTAGTATACAAGAAGAGGACCGAAATAGCTATAACAGGGTGGAATTCTATAGGGTCCTTGCAGAGAATGGCCTCCATATTTCGGCATCGTGAAGCGATCCATGAACAGGTACTCCGTGACGATGGTTCTTGATTTTTTTCAAGATCACTAAGACAAAGAAAGGCCACCGCAGCCTGCCGATATCTGGTTTGCCGAGCACCAACAGACGTGTGGAGGAACGTTTGAAAAGATATCAGAACCAAAAGACAGCAGGACGAAGAAACGTAAAGTCGAAAGTAAAAAAATTACAGAGTTTTTCACGGATAAGGTGGTGAAGAAACGACGGGAAGAATGAAGAGAACACGGCATGACGAACTTTTCGAATACCCACACAGCCAAGCACATAGCACACGACAGACACGAAACTTTCACAAATCACGCCTGCAACACTATCTCTACTATCCTTGTCTACAAGGCTTAAACATACCACAGAATCGATAATATGTACTCAGTAATCGAAGGGTCGGTAACCATACTTTCGGCAAGTCGTAGATGACACAATCAAATCACTGTCATATGAAGACAAAGGTTGTAAAGTGTTTATGGTATGCAATTGAATGTCGATAAAGCTAAGCATAACTATAGTGTTCTGCCTGCCTGTCTTGGCTCTCTTGGCACGTGCAAATCCTTGAGCTTACAACTTTTGTTGCAATACGACGCCTTAAGAATTATTTCCTAATTTGCGAATTCTACGCCCAGTGCTCGAGCCAAGCAATGCTTTTCCTGGCAAACTTGGCAAGGCTTTTGACGTAACACAGAATGCATTTAAGCATCTGCAGGAAAACGTGGCAAAGCAAGCAACCTTTTTCCTTGCAATGGCTTCGCTATACCGCAACAGTGACACCTATGGCACAATTACAGCAGAGTACTCCCCAGCCATCTCTGCCGGACCGCTAATGTCAAGTAAAAAGCTGAGCGACTACAAGGTGGTCATTGCGTACGACTTTGGGACGACTTATTCTGGAGCGGCATATGCGTTCACACACACAGAAACACCAGAAGTCTTTGATGTTCTGAAATGGTGAGCATCGCCAGTTCCTCGAATGCGATTGAGTTTCTCATGGATCTCGGTTAAAGGCCCCACAAAGCCGGTAACTTCTTCCCCAAGGTGCCTACGGTAGCATTGTATAATCGAGGAGAGGAAAACAGTCCACTGATTGCGTGGGGTCACGGTGCCAAGAAAGCCATACTGAAACCCTATGCCACTCAGCAGTATGTTATGCTTTCAAACTTTAAGCTCCATTTGGACGAGAACTTGAATCTGGCGCCTCTGGAAAACGGCCTGTAAGAATTTTCGTGCACAGAGAAGAAATGAGTCAACTCTGTCTGATATTTACGATCTTAGACAGCCCGTCCAGGTTGTGGCAGACTATCTTGCTGCACTTCATCAACACACGTTACAAGAAATCACACGAGGGTTTGCAAAGAACTATCATCCGGATACGTTCCGATATTGCTTGACGGTACCGGCCTTATGGTCAGACAAGGCCAAGAACACGATGCGTCAAGCGGCACTCAAGGCAGGGCTTATCTCTGCATACGATCCTTTGGATAGACTCGTATTGATTTCCGAGCCAGAAGCAGCTGCACTGTATTGCGAAGAAACGATGAGTGACCGGGTTCAGCTCAAACAAGGTGATCGAATTCTTGTCTGTGACGCAGGCGGCGGCACAGTAGACTTGATCGTCTTTCAAGTGGAATTAGAACCGAAAAAGGAACTCAAGGAGATTACCAAAGGAATCGGTGAAAGTTGTGGTAGCGTATTCCTCGATGATCGATACCTTCAACTGCTTCGCCGTAAGCTGGGCGACCAGATTGTTGATAAAATACCACCCCGAGCAATGAGCGATCTTATGGATCAGTTTATTGATAATATCAAGCCTGAATTTGATGGCGTAGATGACCACTACGTAACGCTACCACGGTCCGTGGATATTGCTTCGTTACCAAAGCTAGACGACGACGATTGCGGACACCTTGACGAAGGCACGCTGAAGCTTTCTGCTGATGAATTAAAGACATTCGTATTCGATCCAGTGGTTGACAAAGTGGTACGTTTCTGCTCAGTCGGCTGATCCGATGAATGAGGTAACTAACATTGTCTTATAGCTTTCTTTAATCGAACAACAGTATAATCAGATCAAAGACGGGCGATTGACCTATTTATTCCTGGTGGGAGGTTTTGGATCTTCAAACTATCTGTATCAGCGCGTTCAACAAGCCTACCAGGACAAGGTGGAGCAGATTATATGTCCAGCTGATATGGCTGCTCGAGCAGTGGTCAGGGGCGCTGTGTACTATGCGCTCCACCCTAGGATTATTACCTCGCGTGTTTCGCGGCGCACCTATGGTATCAATGCTGGTCTGCCATTTGACGAGAAGCGGGATCCTCCTGCTTCCCGAGTAGTACGACCTGATGGCAGCGTGCGTTGCACGACGCGGTTTCTTGTGTTTGTAAAGAAACACGATGTGTTGCCTGTAGACCATTGCATCAAGGAAGAAATGTTTGTGTATTACGGAACAGTCAAGCGGACAGATATCATGCTTTACGCGACGGAAAATGAACAAGTGCCGCGCTATTATGACGAGCCGGGCGTGAAACATGTGGCCTCTATCTCTGTGCCCATTCCTGAAATGCCTGGAGTCATGCATGGCGAACGTATTGCCTACACTGTTAGGTAAGCTTCGGAAACGGAAACGAAGACACGGCTTCGTATTAACGATTGCGCTCTAGAATGTACTTTGGATTAACGGAAATAGCGGTCGAAGCAGATTTTCATTTTGGCCATCGGATATGCCATAGAATACATCTCGAGTTCTGAACCAAAACACTCATTTCATGTCCTTCAGTTTATCGTTTAGAGGGCAGCACTGCGTGAGCTGCCCAAAGATAAGCAATGCTTCCCGTAAAATATCCTGTGATAGGGACACGGACAGACAGAACCTGCACTCTATGTTATTGGAGACTTTTGTCTTTTGCCTTTTGCCTTTTGCCTTTTCATGGGAGGTTCAGGGCTTGCATGAGCATCTTCCGCGGTTTTTTATCTCGAGATTTGCAGCTATTCACTAGCGGAAACTATGTAAGTCGTTCTATAAGTAAGCATATCGTTTGTGTCGAAGTGATACACCAGCCAATATATACCGACAGCGGACCGCGAACCGCACCGGACAGCTGCGTCTCACTTCGGGCTGCATCCGGACGGACCACCAAAGCGGTAAGGATTTCTTTTGCTACGATCTATAACCGTTTGCTCTGATCATGCCGGCTATAACGCCTGCTCAGCTCGCGCAGCTTCAGAGCAACCCGAAAAACATTCGCAACATTTGCATTTTGGCCCATGTCGATCATGGAAAAACAACGCTATCCGATTCGTTATTAGCAACCAACGGTATCATTTCGTCGAAAATGGCAGGCAAAGTGCGATACCTGGATTCCCGTGAAGACGAACAAGAACGTGGCATTACCATGGAATCGAGCGGCATTAGTCTCTATTTTAAGCTCGTTCGGGCGGCTGCCGAAGAAGGAAAATCACCAGTAGCGAGCGAGTACTTGATCAACTTGATTGATTCGCCCGGTCACGTTGACTTTTCGTCTGAAGTATCGACAGCTTCCCGATTATGCGACGGCGCTCTGGTGTTGATCGACGTGGTTGAGGGCGTGTGCACACAAACGATTTCGGTATTACGGCAAGCGTGGGTGGACAAGGTGCGACCGATCCTTGTGCTGAACAAGATGGATCGGCTGATTGTCGAACTCAAACTGACACCTCACGAGGCCTATATTCACCTGACACGGATTCTTGAACAAGCGAATGCGATCATGGCTACCTTTTTCACGGGTGATTTGATGGAAGATGAAGCACGAAAGCTTGAAGCAGAAAAGATGAAGAAGGAACAAGGAGGAGATGAAAATACTAGTAGTGATGATAATAAAGTCCTTCTGGATTGGAGTGTTGAAGAACGTGATGATTCTGATATTTATTTTGATCCAAGTAAAGGAAATGTCATCTTTGCAAGCGCTGTTGACGGTTGGGCTTTTCGGTAAATGCCAAAATTCTTTTCTTCCCATTTGTATTGTGTGTATCTCACTTTATACCAACGCAGCATTCAACATTTCGCCAATATCTATTACAAAAAGCTTGGCTGCAAAGAGGCTGTTTTACAGAAATGCTTGTGGGGCGATTATTATTTTGATCCAAAGACGAAGCGGGTTCTTTTACACAAGCACCTGAAAGGCAGAAATTTGAAGCCGATGTTTGTTCAATTCGTGCTCGAGAATATCTGGTCAGTTTACGATAGCGTTGTCATTCAACAGTAAGTTGGATAGGATTGTTACGCTCTTGAATGGATGAGAAACTTGACACCTCCTCCTCCTCCTCCTAGGAACCGCGAAAGAACCGAGAAGATCGTCTCTGCGTTGAATATCAAGGTGCTTCCACGTGATCTTCGATCACGCGATACTCAGTCGCTGTTGACGACCATCTTTTCGCAATGGCTTCCACTATCGACCTGCCTCCTTTTAGCGATCATTGGTCAACTTCCACCACCAACCGATGCACAACGTATCCGTATCCCGAAAATGCTCTATCCCGATATTCGTCACCGGGACAACGAGCCGCTCCAGCCGACAAACGATGTCGAGAAGGCACTGTATGAATGCGATGCAAGCCCAGATGCTCCAGTCGTGGCCTATGTTAGTAAAATGTTTGCGGTACCCTCTGATCTGCTTCCGGAGAACAAACGGAAACAATTGACGGCGGAGGAAATGCGTGAGCGTGGAAGGAGACAACGCAAGTTACGTGCACAGAACGAGGGGAACCCGAAAGTGGATCAAGGTGTTCCGCTGGAGAACGATCCAAGTTTGGAGAAAACAGTCCAGGGCGATGCTGCAGAGGAGGAGGAAGAAGAAGCAGAAAAGGAGGTTGTAAAGGAAGAACATATCATCGGGTTCGCGCGTCTCTACTCTGGTACGATCCGTGTCGGTCAAAAGCTATACGTGCTGGGGCCCAAGTACGACCCAAAGTACCCTGATAAGCACTGCTCTGAGATCACAGTAAAGAACCTGTATCTGATCATGGGTCGAGAACTGGAAGCGCTTCCACAAGTGACGGCTGGCAATGTTTTTGGTATTGGTGGTCTAGAGGGCCATATCTTGAAGAACGGGACGTTGGCAAGTACGAAGACGGGTGTGAAAAACATGGTTGGTGTCAGATTGGAAGCATCGCCTATCGTCCGAGTCGCTTTGGAGCCAGTTGACCCTGGAGACATGGATAAGCTTGTAGAAGGTCTCCGGCTTTTGAATCAGGCTGATCCTTGCGTTGAAGTACTTTTACAGGAGACAGGCGAACATGTCATTTTAACAGCGGGTGAACTGCATCTGGAGCGTTGTCTTCGAGACCTAAAGGAGCGTTTTGCAAAGATTGATATTCATGTCTCTCCTCCTATTGTACCTTTCAGAGAGAGTATTGTTAGAGCGGGTACGTATATTTTAGATGATGAGAACCGGGGAATTTACTCATTCGTTATATTGGCAGATCTGCCTGCGAACAAGGAGAAGGATGGTGCACAAGTGCCTCGAGGAACAGTTGAATTACAAACGTCTTCAAAGGACGTTATCCTCAAAGTACGAACAGTGCCCTTACCAGCCAGGGTCACTGATTTCCTTATCCAAAATGCAGCTACCATTAAATCCATCATGGATCAGAAGGCGGCAAGAAGGTCAACGCAACGAGAGAACGATATCGAAGAAAGTATTGCGCAAGAGCGGCAAATTCGGGGTGAAGCACAGGCGGATACAGCCGACAGGGTTGTTTCTATCGAAGAGTTCCAGTCAAGGCTACGACACGAATTTGCCGAGGCACAGAAAGAAGGTGGGCCTTTAGTTCCACTCTGGGATAATATTGTCGATCAGTAAGTAACGAATGAAAATGGCGATATCGTAGCATTTCTCTCATCGTCTTTAGGATTTGGGCCTTTGGACCTAGACGTATTGGTCCAAACATCCTAGTGAATCGAATTCCGGGATATATTCGCAAATCGTTTTTCCAAGTCGAAAGTATAAGTAACCGAAGCACGAGCGAACTAGGACAAGTATCCGAAGATCATTTGGACGAGGTCTTGGAAGTAGCTGATGAGCAACGCAACGAAAACGAAGCCCTTGGCATTTTGGACGTTGATTTCCATATTCACACTGGCTTTCAACTTTCTACCCTCGCTGGTCCTTTATGTGCAGAACCTGTTCAGGGTGTCTGCTATATCGTCCAAGGCGTAGAAATTCGTAAAGAAGAAACAGATGCACAAAAGAAAGATGGTAAATGCTTGATGTATATGTGTTATTTCGACGGGCTCACTGGTTCTTGCTTGTGTTAGTTCGGTCACGCTTGGGACTTATCCAGGGACAGGTTATCTCTGGAATGAAGGAAGCATGTCGTCAAGGCTTCCTTGATTGGTCACCTCGACTGTATTTGGCCATCTACACTTGCGACATTCAAGCGTCTGGTAAGGCCATTTATATATGGGAAAGAGTAGATTTAATTGACTCTGGACGTTTAACATGGGAAAACAAAGCCGAGGTTCTCGGTAGGGTATACGGTGTTATTTCCAAGCGAAAGGGTAAAATTGTGTCAGAAGACCTAAAAGATGGCACACCGTTCTGGCAAATCCATGCTTTGTTGCCTGTCATTGAAAGTTTTGGATTTTCAGATGGTAATAACAAGGAGTCTTTCCAGAGCGCAAAAACACAGCTGTTTAATCATCTGTTTAGAGATTCGAAAGAGAACATCCGGTGCTGCCAGCCCTCAGCTCGTCTTTAGTGGGTAAGTGCGTCTGTAAGTTTTATTTATAAAATGGGATGGTGATCTCCTTACGCGTTGTGAATACCAGGTTCGAAATGTTGGATGAGGACCCGTTCTGGGTACCAACGACTGAGGAAGAGCTTGAAGACCTGGGTGAAAAAGCTGATAAAGAGAACCTTGCACGAAAATACATGGATACTGTTCGCAAACGCAAGGTAATAACAGAGACATTGTGCTACACCATTTTGATCACATTTCTCATGGTGCGTGTGTTTAGGGAATGTTTGTTGAAAAGAAGCTCGTAGAGCATGCAGAAAAACAGAGAACATTGAAAAAATAGAGCGTATCTTCTCCTCTAAACCAGATCCAGTTACAGGTCTTATTTATGTAGTGCTAGTCAGAAAGTTGCATTGAGTTTTAGGGATCCAACGATTGCAGCTGAAAAGCTCGCCTATTTCCTTTCTGCAAGGGAATCCTCAGGGGCAACTGGATCCCTCCGGGTTTTTTGGGCAAGCTGGTTATTCAGCATTGGCAAAGTAGCTGATGGTCTTGAAAGCGGCGCCATGGTTTTACCAGTCAAGACCTTGGTGGGCAATCCATCCCGGTTCTGACAGCATGCATTTGCAGAGTATAGTGGGACTGCTGATTGTAACATATGAATGCGCAAGTTGACGGTACTGTTCTCTTTACTTTCGGTCTTGATATAGGCTCGAACGAAAATGGGGAAGCTGTGAACAACGATATTCGTCCGCCACTTCGACGGACGGACGGATATCGTCTATGGCGACTTGAAAGCCTTTTCCAATGACCAGCGAGACGTAACCCAACACATATACCTTCTTTCCAATGAATAACAAAGGAACCGCTTTCCTTCCTGCTGCATGTCGCGCAGACTTCCTCTCGGCGCTTGGTACTCTGTGTTGGATACGCTTTTTCCTAAGTTGAAGCGTTCGTTGATCCCTCCGATGTCCATTCGAGTCTCTTGAATGGCCAATTTTTCGGGCGGCGCATAGAATTCTTCGTGATCGTCTTAGCAATTGGCCGTCAATAAAAGAGCGCACGAATGAACTCTTTGCTTAAGTGATTCTGGGCATTTTGTGCTCAGGCTTTTCTGTGTGCGTCTTTTTCTGTGCTTTCCCACCAGCTCTACAGGTTTATTCTTTAAAATTTACAGTAATGTACAAAAGATTTTACGCAGAGAAGACATTATTCTTCGAGGGGTGGATCAAGTGCTTGTGTCATCATCTTTCCTTTATTGTCGCGAGAAATAAATAAATAATTGGTACACAGATATTTATGAACTTTATCATCGTTTTTCTCGAGAGCTCACTTGTTGGTGCACGACTGTCGAGCTGTCGCTATGGGAGGACATTCAGAACTACATGATTGATGACCATTTCGTTAGAAGT